>DVZL01004970.1:0-12446 GCA_018236625.1 Lasaia peninsularis
TTCAAGTTTTTATTAATAAAATTAATTCTTTAAAAGTAGTATTTTTGAAATTCCCTTGCAAATTTCGAAAACGGAAACTCAGGACGTAACGTCACGGTCCAATGTCAACGCCATGTCAATTGATGTCCTTATTTTTGCATTTTTGGACAGAATATGAAAATTTTCGCACATAGGGACAAAAAAATTTTATAATATATATTGTGAAATTAATAAAGTGAAGTGTAATAACACTTCACTTAATTTCACTACGTTAACCAATTATTGTTCTCACTTTCCGGTGGACGGTGACGTCACGATAAAATGACGGAGTTTAAATCATCCGAAAATGATGATACTTTGGATATTTTTTTTAGCTTATTTATCTCTATTTTGAAAGTGTTATATATTTTTTTCAGGTATCTAATTACTCGAAGTATTGTTTAAAAAAATAAAAAAAAACACATGCATATTCCTTATTGTGTTTTAGATACTAATATTTCATATGTATGTGTATGTAGGGATCGTGACACTCTATACTCTCCGTCGCCAACGCAAGGAATTTGGCGTGAAGATGTAGTGTTTTACATACTTTTAATTCTAGTAGGAATTCGGCTATATTTGTCATTCAATGGTACCAAATTAAATACACATGGTAGACCAAATTTAACAACAACAAACCTAACCTGAAGCTATTCCTCCGATCGGTCAAACTAAAATTCACTGTGTCGATAGGAAAGGGTCTAAAAATATGAAAATTATGTGACGTCATTTCTGAATGATCCCTAACACTATATTACTCTTGAATTTTACGTTCAAATCATGAAATATTTATATCAACTGCTATGAAAAAAAAATATGGGAGCACCAAAAACATGCATATATATTATCATAGTTTGCGAAGAAATCGCTTAAAAAAAGCGAATTGAGCCCTTTCCTTGAGGTTGTGTACCCAAGGATAAAAATGGGATTACTATTAAGACTCCGCTGTCCATTTGTCTGTCTGTCACCAGATTATCTCTTGAACCGTGATAGCTGAAACCAATAAGTTGAAGCAAACAAAATTTATTTTTAATTCAGCCCCATATACTATAACATACATGATTTTTTTACAGATAACCCTACGGAACCCCTCGTGCACGAGTCCGACTCACACTTCGCCAGTTTTTTTTAAGTTATTCATACCAAGCTCGCATTAGGAATGCAGTGTATCATTAGCATAAAAGTTTATTATTATGATACAACAGTTTCGTTTGAAAGAATGACATCAACTGATCACTATAAACTTGACTTTCTAATTATGAGCTTTACGCCAACGGCGGCCTGCGTGAATTCTAATAAATTCAAAGGGCAGTTTTATCCGATTAATGATACGTATTGCGTAAAAACATACTCTCTTTTTAATGTAGTCGGTTAAAAACTAGTCCACGATCACGTATAAGCTATGTTACTGTAAAGTTTCATTCAAATCCATCCAGTAGTTTTCTCGTGATAGAGTAACAATCATCCATACATACATCAATACTCACAAACTTTAGCATTTATAATAATAATAATAGGATTTGTTTGGTTAAGGGGCCAGCGGGTAATTGCATTCTTAACGCGAACGCACTTTCTGAACGTAAAATTAAGAGTACAGCATCTTCGAAGCACTAATATTGTACTAATTAACACTTAATCGTTGTTTGTCTGTCTTTAACAATGTGATAAAAAGGTAAAACAATAAGACAAAACAATGTTTCGGACGCTAGGAAAAATCCGTCAAATGCGCGTCGGACACACGAAGGGTTCCATTCCGTTATTTAAAAGACGACAAAAAAACATTTTTGTTGTATACTTTTACTTAGTTTGGCCATAAATACTGTTACAATTAAAAATAAAAAGAAATGTTACATTTGAATTTGGAATCTGTCCTTTTTATACGATTGTTTATTCTGTTTTCTCATTTTGGCGCCAATACATTGTACAATATTTTGCTATAGTAAAATGGAATGGGGTGATATAGAGAACCGAATCGCTGTGAAGTAGGTATAGAGGCAAATGCAATTTTTATAAGTCTCCATATACAGGATATTAGTCAAATATTTGGGTACCGGGCTATTGATAGGTACAACGAGACTGTCTCTGCTTGTGACAGAGAAAGATCTGGCTATCCACGTATTGTTCGTACGAAAAAGATGGTCAAAGCAGTAAGGGAAATAATTCGATTACTCTGAGTAAGCATTACATTGAGCGGGATTGGAATGTGCTCGAAATGGGGAAAGGCTTACCACCTATTACATCATGGGACCTGGTACTAATCGTGGCTAATCATCGTGGGCTAATCGTGGGTGTTCTAGTAGGTAAAAATAGAAACCTAGTACAAAGACAGTTGTCCGTCCGTCTGTCACTATGCTCTACCTCATGAACCTCGACAGTTAGACAGTTTTCACAGAAGTATTTCTGTTTGCATATGATATATATCCAAAAAGAACACCCTGTTATAGACGATAGATTTATACGTTACTCCTAGTCGCATTTGACCGGCTTTTATTATGAACTCTTCATTGAACTTGACAGTGTACAAATATACGAAAAAAATTTGGTATAAAGTTTACCTTTTTATCACAATTCAAGACAAATACACTGTTCTAGGACAAAATAAATAGCACCAGACATGTACGAAACAGTGTATACCAACGTTCAAATATATTAGCAACATATTATAATTTCATACAAAATTATTAAATGTTGAAAAACATTCGAGTGAATCTCATAATATTACTTTTTACTGATGTGAGAGTTCTGTGCAGCAACTCAACGGTTCCTCCGTTTTACCTATTCCTGCCATAATGACTATGTCGAGTTCTGGTATGGAGGGTAGTTTTGCGGGTAGATTTGTACATGAGGCCTAATTAGGCCAGGAGAGACGTGTTGATTGGTTGTTGTACTCGTATTATCCCATAAAGAAGTTTGTCATTTAAGCGAAAGGCTTAAATCCAGCCTTAGTTTGACGCTACATTTATAACATCTTTATTGTTTTTTGGTCGAATCAAAAAATCGAAATCGAAAAATCTCATATTCCACCAAAATCTGCCCATATTCAGGCTTGAGAGAACTCCTGATGGTAAGAGACAACCTTCATCATAATAACGATAAAATAGCGACAAAGACACGGGTCTCTTGACGGTAAGAGACAACCGTGGCCTACAGACACCATACATGTTGTAGGTGCGCGACTATCTCGTAGGCTGTTAGACCTGATACGCAAGTCTACTGGCTACCCAACCCTCCGGACCGGAACATAACAATGTCATTAAGGCCGCAGGAATAGGTAAAGCCGTGGATCCCTATCGATCCAGTTCCTGCACAGCACTCTACCACCAAAGGTCATATCACTATAATATTTTTCAGCATTCCCAAAATTTCCAATCACAAAGGCAAACTGGCTTTATGGCACCGGATCCAAAAACACTAACAGCTACGAGTCACTGGCCCACTTCTCGTGCAAAGACTTCAAATGTTCGTGGGCCCTTTTGGTGATATTCAACGTGGGCATCAGCTCTAGTAGACCGTTCTCACCAATCAAACTCAGTCCGGCCAACCCCAAATACGTATGCATTGGATCGGTACACGTGTCCGGCCATTTTGAGAAACCACCAACCACCACATCCTGAGTCTCGTACACATAGTTCCTATTATTGGAGTAACTTGACAAATGTAGAGCGTCCAAAATCTTTAGGGAAGCCCCAACCCAGAAACTGTAGCATGTGTCAACGGGCTTGTTGGGTCTGCCCTGGAAGCCGTCTATCTGTCGGAATAGAAGCCACCGTTTGAGGTGTTCCACTTGGTGCACTGAGAGCTGGTCCAACTGGTTCGTCAGACTCAGTGTGGCCAGAGCGCAGAATATGGTGCCACCGTGAGATTCCAATTCCGGACATTGAGCGATTCCATAATCATAACCCTGTAATTTAAAAAAACAAATTTTATGTATGCACACTTATCCCGTTACGAAAAGTGCAATAACTCGGATTCTTGCCCTTGCCAATTTATATACATATCTGCAATCAGCAAGACAAGATCTATATTTACATCATAGACTGTTTAGACGTACGTAACGTATCTCTCACCGATCTCGTTTTTATATTTAGCACTAGTGTAACATCGGTCTGTTACGGCGTCAAGGAAATACAAACAAACACACGCCTTTATCACATATTCTTAATTCTTTCTAGAAGTTTCTTATAAAATAAACATTAAAAAATAACTGAAAAAAAAACCGAATGAAATCCCATTACAATGTCATCTAAATAAACAATTATTGCTTTTGTTGAATATTTAAAAAAAATGCTGAACCAACTGTTATACATTTTATACGGAAGCACCTCTGAAGCTTGACCTATTTTAGAAAACATCTAAATCCATAACGATTAATGAAATTAGCGGAACATACATGAAAAACATATTACAGTCGAATTAAGAAAAAGTCGCTAAAAAAATTTAGAGAAACAGTGGTCAAGTTTGATAAAATTAACGACTTGGTTTGACATACATTATACACCCATATAAATATCTTCACGCTACGGCCCTTGCGTGAGCAGAGTATCGAGAGTCAAGTGTTACGATCCCTACATACCCGTCCAGGAGGGTTAGAACGTGCACTATCGTCACGACGCGATCGCGTCATTTTGCGCGATTTGAAATGTCAAACTCAAAAAATTGTACTAGGTTTTTTGAGATTCGCGCAAAAACGACACGATCGCGTCGAGACGATATTGCACGTTCTAACCCCCCTGAAGTGACTGCCTCCGCCCGTCGTGTGCTTTGTGTACGCGGCGAGGGCAGCTGCAGACATTGACGGGCAAACGCGGTCTTTTTATCTTCCTTTCATGATGGTTTGGTGTGATGATTGTATACCAATTTTAATTGATATTATGTTAGATACCAAAAATATCTAAATAATTAGGTGTTCTACAATAACTATATAAGTAGTGTCCTCTACAAAATAGCATTCACAGTTTTTAAACTAGCACACCAAAAATCTCTATAACAACACCTGAAAAAATGAGCTGATTCCACCGGTGACCCTCATGGCCACACAAAGAAAACGTGATTTCCACCGGTGACGCTCATAGCCACACAAAGAAAACTTGATCCCACCGGTGACGCTTATGGCCCCACAAAGAAAACGTGATCCCACCGGTGACGCTCATGGGCACACAAAGAAAACGTGATCCCACCGGTGATGCTTATGGCCACACAAAGAAAATATGATCCCACCGGTGACGCTCATGGCCACACAAAGAAAACGTGATCCCACCGGTGACGCTCATGGCCACACAAAGAAAACGTGATCCCACCGGTGACGCTCATGGCCACAGAAAGAAAATAAAGAAAACGTGATCCCACCGGTGATGCTCATGGCAGCCAACGTGTTAATTAAGTTTACGATTTTTAAAATTGTCTTACATTTTTTTCAGAATTAGATGAACATAAAAATAACACTCGAAAGTATTATAAAATATTCAGTATCATTAAGAAAACCGTCTGCATTGATGTCATAACAATTCATCGAAAAAAAATTACAACACAAGAAAGAGTTTAATACTTTAATTAAATTTTATAAACATAAATCTGTACAAAACATACCTACTAAATATATTTGGCACATAATATATTCCACGTTGGGGCATAATTTTTATAATACCGTTTGATATAGGGTTACAGCTTATAACTATTAATAAAATAGAAATATTTTAATGGTTGTTAACATTAGTTCTGAAAGAACATTTGAGAGAATTAGTTTTCGTAGAGTGTAAGTCGTGAACTTGAAAAACTTGGCGAAATTTATAAAGTAATGAGTCACATTCTGTTTTCAAGAGTAGTTACTAAAATGAGCGAAACGTTTAGCGTTAGTTAACGCCAGGATGATGATGATGATGATGATTAAATTATATTTTTTAAGTAAACAAGTAATTTCTACTGATTGTCTTTGTCCACATGAGACCTTGACCCCACTCTCGATACTAAGTCATTGTAGTGAACAGGAGAATGAGATAAAATGCATTAAACTGGATTCTACAATTTCAAAATCACTAGCATCTCAAAACTTTCTACAGAAAGTCTAATTTAAGCATACTTGGATAACCTAGTACTAGGTTATATTGCTCAGTGCCATAAAATCGATATGCCTACCGATGCACTGAACTTATTACTTCGATTGTTGAGGCAATTTGGCTATAGGTCGTCGTGTGTCCATATTTGACACAAGGTAGGTTTGTTTAAATTTCTCCACATTCTGACGTGAGTGTCAATAGTATTCGACTTAATGCAATATGTCTATTGATATGCAAGAGTCGGGTTAAAACTTGACAAAGTTCCAAACCATTTTTAGTAATGAACAAAATAAGATTATTATGATCCATCAAAACGTCTTGGTCCAGTTCGAAGTCTTGTATTCAGTAGTGTGATATCGCTGTCTAATCTCAATAGTATCTCCCTACTTGCCCTCAGGAGTGGCTGGAGTCTGCACCCTGAGTCGCCTCGCCTCGTCTGCGTCCAAAGCTCTTTTCATTTCGTAATACTTCTGTTTGAATGAACTCAAGTCGCTGTTCACGCGATCTAGTTCCAACCGAAGGTCTGTTACTTGCTTTTCGCGCATGTTGAGTTCTACAACAAGAGAATTATTAAAACCAAAACCCAACCAAGAGAAACATTATAACTTACTTAGTCCTAGCCTTATCCCGTTAATTGTCGGACGATATTAGGGTCGGTTACCTAATCCGGGGGTTTTGCAAGGACACCAGTTTTGCACAAAGCGAACCAAAAGGGAATAGACACGGGGGTTTCCTCACGATAAATCTTATGCGACCCGTTTTGTGAATTATGTGAAATTGAAATATTTTGATGGCATTAGAGCGGACAAGTACACAACTCTCCTGAGACGAGACAACAGTAGCCTACGGATACCGTAGATGTTACAGGTGCGTGACTGTCCCGCGACTAGTGTTAGGCTCAATGTGCGAGTGTGACGGCTACCCTTCCCTTCGGACCGGAACATGTCACTTATCATAGATACAGGAATATAAACGGCAGTAGAGGCCTTTGCAAGGTATGTTAGGAGGCCGTCCCAGATTGTCTTTTTAAAAAAACTACGTTTTACACTGCACTAAAGTTTAATTAGGAAAAACAGTGATTATTGACACAACTTATATCTTGCACCGATTTCCGAATTTCCGGAGCGAACCGCGTTTCGCGATGGACAGAATCTAACTAACATTAAAATGAAATAAATGATAGAAGTAAATGAAAACGCTAACTAAGCAATTACATCACAATGGAAATGTCCTAGAATATGGAAGATGCTGATCTAGGTTTATCTAGGTACTATCGCGGGTTGTAACAGTTAGTTTTGTTATTACCTGCTATAAGGCATTTAATTTTCGTCGTCCTCTGCGTTAAGGCCCGCTGAGTGCTGTTCAATGTTTGCTGAAAATGGTGAAATTATGAAATCATGTCGTAATTTCAGTGATAAGCAAAAAATATGTTTTTTTCTCCTGAAATAATTATCAAATAATACATGAAACAAATAAGACCTGAAGCGACGAAGTATTGACAGACAATTCAGTTTTTATTATGACGTAACGACAATTTTGATAACAACTGATGGAGACAAATTTTTCGAGTTTTTTGTAGCCTTTCAAGGTATTTTCAATGTAGGGCAGAAATTGTAAGCTTCTTATGGTTAATAAATTTTACAAAGTCAGAACTAATCTGGATGGCTACCCTTATGTGAAATATGTGAAATAGTACTTAGTCTTGAGGTGAAATGGATACTTCATCGTTGACACTCGATAGAAAATGTAACATTTATACCTTATGTACTGTTCTTACACTGTAGTACTATAATTGCTGTACTCTTTTGTACTGGTAAATTTATGTGAAGCAGTATACGTGAATTGTAAAAGCCTCGTAGTCATTTAATATTATCCGTACTAATATTATAAATTAGAAAGTAACTCTGTCTGTCTGTATGTTACGCTTTCACGCCTAAACCACTGAACCGATTTTGGTGAAATTTTGTACAAAGATAGAGTAGACCTTGAGGAAGGACATAGGCTACTTTTTAACCGAATACATTAAAAGAGGGTATGTTCTTACGCGATTAGTATTATAAGTCGGAAAAATGTCTACCCTTTGAAAGTTGTCTGTACTATTAAAATAATTCACGCGGGCGAAGCCGCGGGCGGACAGCTAGTTTATTATATTTTATAGAAGGTTGAGAGTACCAGATATTTTAACATCCAACACTGAATCCAAAATTAAAACCCATGTGCAATCAATTATCGGCATCAATAAGTCCACAAAACCAGCCGGTGGTAACTCAATTAGTTTACATTTCTAAATAAAATATTACTGGACAAATTACAAAAATTGATATATACCTAAAGTAAGCAAATTAAATGCTTGTGTTATGGGTGTTGGACAACAATACTAATATATAGAAATAGTTGAATAGATATAAGGATAAATTAAATTAAGTATCTATATTTACCTACAGTAACAAGCGAAACCGGTCGACTATTTCAAAAAAGAATTTTTCAATTGTAAGTGGTCTGTGAAAAATTCATGTGTTTTTCTTTTTAAATATCAACAAGTCCGGCTGATTGTTTACATTCCTAAGCCAGTTGAAAAAAAAATAAAAAAGCATACTTGTCAAAACCTTGACATTATCTAAATTAACACACAAAAACAATAGCCAAGTTAATCGATCACATAACTTTAAGTTTCATTGTCACAGGCGTTTGACACAGATTACACAATACGTATAATCTGGCATATTGTTTCTTTAGGGTTCCGTATACGAATGGTAAAAACGTATTATTAAGACACCGTTGTCCGTCTGCCGTGATAAATAGACATTTGGATATTTCACAGAGGATGTATTTCTGTTGCCGTTACATCAAACAAATACTAAAAACAGAATAAAATTAATATTTTATGGGGGTTTCCATATAACGTATTTTTTTACTATTTTACATACGGAACCAGCGAGTCTGACACACTAGGACAATTTTTCTTTTTTTTAAGCATAGATATATTTATATATTTTTTAAGCATACCTATATATTTTTTTTGAGCATATCTTTATATTAAAACATCTCGTCTGGTCACGGTATAGGTATGTGACAAAAACCGCCGTTTGCATTTTACAAACTGCTTGGTACAAAATCCTTCAGTTACATTCCTCTGATTAACTTATGGAAACAAAATATTATAATTATGTTAGAATCATCGAATCAAACACATCAGAATAAGCCTGTGATGAACCCGTCCTAGCTTTTTTTAAACTTCAAACAATTTATAAAAAAAAGTACAAGTGTCAAATAATTAATTGAATATCTCGCTGTATTGACATTTGGCAGTCGCCTGTTTCTAAGAAACCTGACACAGTGTGTCGCACCAAGTTTCTCTATATATTAGTATGCATATTGCACGTGCAAATTGAGTGACATTTTAAAGCCCTTCCCGTTTATTTGGTCTGTATTTTTGACAGTGACTTATTTCATAGGGCATTTTTTAAATGAAAAATAAATACGCACTTTTTCATATATTACATACTAGCTACCCGTCCCGACTTCGCAAATGTATATACATATTCTATACATGTTATATACACTCACTGTTGAATCACTCTATCTATTTAAGAAAACCGCATCAAAATCAGTTGCGTAGTTTAAAAGATTTAAGCATACATAGGGATATAGGGACAGAGAAAGCGACTTTGTTTTATACTATGTAGAGATAAATGAAAATTGTGTTCAAAAAGCGAATCATTGGCAATATGGTGTAAAAGTACCTACATATTGTGTTTTTTTTTCATTTAAGCGACGAAAAGTTTAGAATGTATTTTTATGTCCTATATCTCCTTAATATGTATTATATCGTCTTTATGCGATTATGTAGAGTTGTAACTCAGTTAAAACAAGTAAGCCTTATAACTCACTTGTTCCTATAGGAATAAGAATGCTGGCAGGGTCGGAAGTTTCATGCTCATTTTATAGAGGTCTTCATATTTTACATAAAGCTTAGTCTTCTTCATCCGAGCTTTATACCGTTTTTAGACCAGATGATACCCTACAGGGTATCCCCTAAAGGTAGCTACCTACTCTAGGGGATTTGACAAGAGCTTCAGTGTTTTTAAAGAAACCATGAATCCGGAGAAAAAGTAGTCTTTGCCTGTCCCCGGTAATGTATCTTGTATACCAAACTACACCAAGTTTTAGTTTTAGTTTATTTAAAAGGAAATTTTAGTTTATTTAGAAGAAAATTGAATGTCTTGTTGAGGTAACATTTATGAATTTGCGTCACAGATATGGCAAGCGCGTTGTCACGTGTCATGTGACAGCAAAAAAAATTTTCCAGTGTTTCCTTCGATTATGAATTTTGTCTATGGAATTTTCCTAAGGCGGTCGAATATTCTTTATAAGCGTTTATTTATGTCTATGTGACTTTCTTTGATAAATATCTAGTTATTAAGTTTTGGGATTTAAAAATATACATAGCTTTTTACTAAATACGTATAAATGCTAGTGAAGTATTTATAACTTAAAATCAATAATTAAACTTTTTCTTTTTGCTTGCGTTAATCTCCAAAACAGCTCCAAATCATTGTGATTTTGATGGAATATTCTTAATTGGCATCATATGAAGCTAGTTTTCATCCTAAGTCCTTAAAAAAAATTGTAGGAAAGTAAAAAAAAATTATAGTATGTAATGATATAATAGCATTATATATATAATATATAGATATAATTGTTATATGTTCAGAGTGTAGATGTCATGTTTGATCCAGTCGCAATATAATACAGCTTGGCGAAAGTATGCAAAACAGTTATTTTATTTCTGTTAAATTACTAATTGACTATTGTTGATTAAAATTCTTCCAGATCTTTAAAGATTGCCAATGATTAAATGTCCCAAATGACAAAGGCAGTGAAATTCAAAGCTTAAAGAAATAAGAATTTAAAAAACAATTTGATTCAAAGACTTTAAAATAGTATTTAGTCCTTACGCTCTGTTGTACTAAACGCTACGATCAAAGTTTTATTTGTAGACTTAACGATATGTGATACCGACCACACCACGTGGATAATAAAAAGCACCTGTTTAACTTATTATCTATGCCAAGGTTGTAGTTATAACGTTGATTAATTACATTTGCATAATAAAATAATTTAGGACTACAGTCCGATGGGATTGGCCGGTTGCGATAAATGAAAAAAGCCTATTATCATTCATTCATATTTTAGACCACAACATTCCAAATTTGCTTTTTTATTTAAATTTTGAATCAATATTCAAAAAGTTGTTTTATTTTTAGGCATTTTATAGCCAAATAGTGTTGTACGCACCTTCTAATTTTTATACAGTTAAACTCAACAAATTGAATTTTCGGTAGGTCATTTTAGTGACTATTTTCGCTTTAGGTATATCGGTTAAAGGTTCGTCATTGTACATGGCTATTTCTTATTTTAGCATTATATTGGCAGCTGAATATATGAATGTGGAGGAAGCTAGACTTTGTAAGAATCATGACACTTAAAATTTGATACTCTGCCTACTCCGCAAGGGGTTGAAAATACATGATTTATATAGGTAATGCAGTAAACGCAACTGTCAATCACGTGATTAGCTCGTTTACCTGATAAAGAAGTAAGAACCTAACAAACAGACAGACAAAAATTCTAAACAAATACTATTTTAGTAAATATAGGTATATTTACCAAAATAGTATTTAGTACGAATAATAAGTAAATAAGTCGAGTAATAAGTAAACATAAGCAATTAGTAAAAAGTCTTTATTTTAATATTACATACAGACACTCCAATTTTATTTATTTGTAAGGATTAGGAATCTAAAATGAATAGAAAGACAAACATCCCTGAAGGGATAGGACATACTTATGCATCCACGAGTACCCGACGATATTAGACCACATATGACAGGTGGCAAGACCGTCGCCATATTGGACTAAATCCAATATCTTAGGCAATATTATGTTTTTTAACACAACCCGGGACCTCTTGCGTCAAAGTCATACAAGAAACACACTCAACCACAGAGGCAATTCATCAGTCATTAACTCAAGCAAAATTTAACATAAAATAACGAGTATTTAGGTCAAGTCTTCCTCCAGTTTCGAAAGTATTTTATGATTTTCACACAATAATAACATCAATATCGACAACATACAAATATTAAACTACTTTTATGAAAGGAAATCGTTTTATGTTGGTATAAATAAGCATAATTTTATTGTCGAGTTACAGGGTCGGATAATTTTAGATATTTTGTGTTTTATATCCAACTTTATTGTAACTACACCAAGTTTATATATTTTTTTGTTATTAGGTTTCCACAATCAAACGTAAATACCTACTACTACCTACCTACTAAAGGTCGTAGCTCACTTACACGTCCCTGCTAC
>DVZL01004971.1:0-12446 GCA_018236625.1 Lasaia peninsularis
GGCAGCTCGTAAGAGGCGAGCACAGGGTCTATTGTCACCAACACCGTGACATTGACTGGGTGGTAGAGTCTTGCAACAACTCGCCCGGATTGGTACCACCGCCTTACCTATTCCTGCCACAATAACGTCAGTGCTCACCATTGTCATGTTCTAGTTTAGAGGGTAGGGTAGCCGGTAGATTAACTCACGCAAGAGGCTTACCATCACAGCCTCAGGTTGGCAACGCACCATTTCCACCTTTTGGTGCCTATAGGCGACGTGTATTTCTTACCATCAGGAAATCCGTCTGTTTGTTTGCCTTCCAACATCATAAAAAAAATAATGCAAAGATTTTTATTACCCACGCATTATGATCACACACGTATTTAGGCTATTTCGCTCTCCTGCGGGAACCAGTTTAGATACACTTCACGCTAAGCTCTTGCAGAGTTGGCAGAGGGTGTCGAGTTCCAAGTACCGCGATACTTAATTGTCTTGCTTCCTCCACATTTATTAATCTGTTCATACAAACACGGTTCATCATACAATCTCATCATCATCTTTAGATCATCTTAGACTGGACGATATTTGACCAGCGTTTAATTATGTAAGGTTTCCATAACAGAAGAAATAAATTCAAAAACTAAACTTAGCTAAGTATTTTTCGCTGATTAATTGGAACGAAGTTCCTTATCGCGCGTTGTGAAAGGGGGTTAGACAAAAAAAAATCTCACGAAAAGTTGTAACGACACTTTTTGCTATAGTAAGTCGTGCGGCGTGCGCATGTTTCTCTGTCCGTCTCTCTCTATAGAATAGAATAGAATAGAATAACTCATTATTGTGCACCAAAAAAAGAAACACAATATAAAACTTAAAGACTAAATGATACACAAAAGCAGCCTTATCGCCAAGTCAGCGATCTCTTCCAGGCAACCTAAATAATAAAATCTCTTAGAGAAAGCAAGCCAGATATTTTCATTTCTACCTCGCATTGAACAGTGTGGTGTCGCGACGATTATTTTTTTTATTATCGATTAATTAGTGAAGGAATTGTATTAAATAAATAATCGTAAACTTCGTTTCATCCGGGTGTCCCGTGACACCTCTCAACTTTTTTTTTTGATGGACGGAACCTATGTTCCATCCAGAATGTTTTGCTATAGAAATGTTACATCTTGCACGTAATTTTGTATGTGCAATTACATAGGTTGTGTCGTGATAACCAGAATAATTACGTGATTTAAAACTGACCAGCGCCACCTAGTTTTTACCATTGAAAGCAACATCAATAGTATCGTCGGTTAATCGTAAGTGTATAATATGTACCTCTGTCTACCGTTCCGGTTTTTGGGCGTGGCGATATTTATTTATTTTTATTTTTTGTCCAATTAAGTATATATATCCTCCAGTTACGTATTTTCGCGTATCCATTTCAATAAAAGTTTGCTTAGTGGAATTTCATTAATACTCGCCTTATTGCGATCGCACCTGCTTTTCATTTATGGCTACTGTATACTTTATCCGACAATTAATTAAGTTCATTATAGCACCGTTTAGGAGGGGTTCAGACTCCTTTTATCCGTCGAGAATTAATGGCTCTATGAAACTGCGAACATAATTCTTATAAGAGGCGCCCTTGCGAACATACCGCCTGTTATCTTGATTATTATCCTTATATACTAAACAGTCGCCCTATGGAAGCCACTTCTTTTAAATACAGCTCTTTTGCGGGTATCAATAATACGAGGCCCCCGAGCTACGATGCCTGCTAAAATGGACAAGCAAAGACTGCAAAATATTAGTAAAATCCAGAACTGACAAGATTTATACAGGACCCATCTAATGCACTGCAAAACAGTCTATTTTTTATAGTAAGACATCAATTTAATGGAGATTCATTAAAAAATTCATTGTATTGAACAAAAGTTAACGAGGCGTAGGTAACGAATATTGGAGAAATATTATTGGTATCTAAATACATATAGATAAGAGACACGCAAAAAAAATCCTATAGTAAGTGCTATGTTAGGATTATTATTATTAGGACTGAACTGTTTTATTGGAAATAATAACTTCAAATAAAATCAAGTTTACAATTACATTGAGTTTTTAAATTATGATTAGCTGCACTCGCGACTTCGTCCGCTATTTTATTTAATTATTTTATTTATGCGTTTCTTTAGAATGCAATCTTTATTTTAATAAAGATTGTATTGATTCTTAACCTGCACATGCCATAGTTACGTACGTACTATAGTCACTGTTTTCGTGCGTTTATACAAATAAATAAAATTGGAGTGTCTGCCCCTAAAAAAATACCTGAGTGTAAAATAGCCCCTTTTTACTAAATACTTATATATATGTTTACAAGTTGGTACGTATACCAAAACAGTATTTGACGGGACTTTCACTAGCAGACAACTTATTTAATAAGACACGGCATAGGCTACTTTTATTTTAAAATTTTATTTTAGAAATATATAGAATAAAAAATTAAACAAAAAACGCGGACGAAGTCGCGGGCACAGCTAGTAACACTATAAGAATCTCTAAATGCATATTCAGATCTGGAATCTCACTATATTTGGAAAAAAGAAATATCAAATCTAACTATCTTGCTCTTAAGGCCCGTCCACCTGTTGCTTCGCCAGTGTTTTAAAGTGATTTCTCCCAGGGGAAACACTTGCTCAATCTAGATGAGAGCAATAAGAAGAATGCTTCTATGACTTGTAGAAATTTCTCGACAATTCATAGAAGCATTATTTCAGAGATTGAGACGTGTCCACATATACAAATCCAAAAAACTCTGCTAACTTAACTAATAACTTTTAATTTTAGTATTTTATTATAAATTTGGTTGACAAATTAAAAAAATCAATGAATATATTACACCTACTACAAACATAGATACAGTGGGCTTAACATAAAAGACAAAATATTAATTATGTATGAAATAAAAGTTTCGCTGCTAAAATAATCAACCGTTTCGTAGTGGGGTGAAAAATGGCAAATGACATGTAATTTGTGGAGATACCAAAAGCGTAGCGCCAGCGCGACAAGCCACGTACGGGTCGCTATATAAATTATCCATGTGAATTGGGTACGTGACGACTCCTCGCAGGAAACCCGACTAGCAGAAGACGAGAGATCTGGTGTATTCAAAATGCAAATATTTGAGTGGGATTTATTGGTGGGGTTATGTTTGTTATGGGTGTTTTTACTGACGAAGTCAGTTATACTGTTTTGGTAGACAAAGATCTTAAATGTTCACGTCAGCAATATTTTAATTATAATTTATCTGTGTATGATTGCCTCTGTGGTGTAACGGTACGGCTATCGCCTGTTAAGACCGTAAGCCGCATAAGATCTCGGGTTCAATTCCCTGATCGGGCAACTTTTCATAAAATGTTTTTCAGAATTTTCTGAATAAGCATTACATTGCTCGGGATTGGAATGTGCCCGAAGTAGTGATAGGTTTGCCACCTATCACATCATGGGCTCTAGTAGGTACCTCGGCTAATCGTAGGTGTTGTACTAGCACACCTCTGCTTACTCTTTCGGGGATAATAGGCGTGAAGGTACTTTTTTATATAGTTACAAAGTAATCAGTATGTTCACGTTAATTAAACATACAAAGGTTTATCGTTACGCACTACCAATAACTTTTCAAAGGGAGTGGTTGTGTCGTATTATTGACGGGTTTTTCATTGGCAAAAATTCATTGTAATAAGTAACGGCTTAGGCTACTTCTATTTTAGAATTTCATTTTAGAAATTTATAAAATAAAGTAATTAAATGAAAAAGCGGACGAAGTCGCAGGCGCAGCTAGTATCCAATAAATGTTGTGTTTCATTTTTATTTAATAGAAATAGATGTCATTGGTCATTTTTTGTGATAAAAATTGCCATATAATATGCAATTTCTATCGTGAAAACCCGCGCAACTTTCGTGAATTGGAATCGCGTAATGAACATGGCTGTTCCGAAAAAGCAAGTACGTTTATAGTTGCGTAAAGGCTCTATTGTTTGGAGTTTATGTAGTTTCTTTGTTCAAGTAACCGTTTCGTTTTAACCCTTATTAATAAACCGTAATCCTTTACATACATTTTCACAATAGATTGTATTTCCAAGAAATAAAATACATGTATTACAGAATAGATTGAATATCATCTCGTAAGTATAATCCGATTCCGACCTCGCTTCAAAGTCACATTTTATCTAAAGCGGTTGATTGAAAGGTTCCGGTATATTTTAACGAGGGCTCTGTTTATTTGAATTTGCGTTGAGAACAATAATCTAAAGATGAATAAACTTTTTCCATTTGGTTCGTATTTATGTAATTTATATTATATTTTTCTGCATAAATTCAATTAGAAGTTCTCATCCTTTCAATTTTTAATGATAAAAACATGATTCGAAGCATATGGGATGTATGATCACACATAAAATAAAAGAAACATTAACTACATATAACATACAGCAATTTTAATAACATTCGCGGGATATTGTTTATTTACTCGTAGCGGAGAAAAGCAGAAACCCAATTATTACCTAGTGTTGAATCAACCCTTGCAAAAAAAATGTAAGTAGGTATGTAGAATTTTCATTAATTACTATATTATTAAAGTCCGAATTAATATTTGAGTTTGAAAAAACAAAAGTACCTAGGTATATCTCGATTCTTGATCTCGATTATATAATACGTATGATGAGGATTATTTTGTGTGTGGTATTTTTATCTATAGACGTAAAATAATGAAAGAAAAAAACAAAAAAATAATGAAACGTGGATCGAAGTCGTGGAAGAACTCATACTTCATAGTCATAGGACGCGTTAGCAAACTTTAGGACCCTGTTACCCTAGATAATCTAATGACCTCTTAAAAGTCTAAACCATAAAAAATAACTTGCCCAAAAAAATCCTATTATTTTAGTTCTCTTAGAAAATTAAAATTCAACAATAATTCCATTCACAAAATAGAGTCGCAGTTTCGAGAAATAAAATACGATGCGTAGGTCGAAGATGATCAAGTATAATCCGGGATCTTCTCAAAGACATCAACTTTATCCAGCAGTTGATTGAAAGGTTCCTGTATATTTTTAACAAGTATTCTGTTTATTTGAACTCGCTTATTGGAATTCTGAAGGTTTCTTTGAATAAGTTTTTTGTTTGACGTTAATATTTACGTAAAACTAGCTCACGCCTGCGAATACGATGGGGCGCTAGCATTTTATTTTCAATCGAAGGAAGGTTTCTTTGAGTAAGTTTTTTGTTTGACGTTAATATTTACGTAAAACTAGCTCACGCCTGCGATTACGATGGGGCGCTAGCATTTTATTTTCAATCGAAGGTATCACCCCAGTCGCTCGACCGTTTTTGATAATAAATAGCCATTATTTTAACTTGGATCTACTCGGTCAAATTGTGGAAACTCGATCAAAAATTACTTATGGTCGATATTGTAATTGTGATGCGCAAACGAACAGAAAAAATAATTGATTTTTTATATTCAGAAGCATATCAAAGCTGTACCTACGACTTCGTTAGCATTTGAAAATATGGTATTTCTAAAACAAAGTAGCCCAAGTTATTTCTTATTACATCAGCTACCTGTCACATCAAAATAGGTTTAGCCATTTCAGAGATTAGCCGGAACAAACAGATAAACAAAAATTGTAAATGTTATTTTAGTAGGTACACATGTACCGTTTGTATGTTATTTTCATATTACAAAGAAACACTCGTTTTTTTTTCTACTACAAGACATTGAATAGGCTTGCAACTAGAGCTAGTCGTCGCCTATAGGCACTATAATGTAGGTATATTACAGACGCGTCTCCAGTGGCGTAGTTAGACGTTAGATTTATTGTGTAAATGTTGATAACGTTCGTTTTTCGTTCACATCTCTGTTAGTCAACTAGCTGTGGCCGCGTGAGCTATAATCCCATAGCTATTACGTTATGGAGTACCCATTTTTAAGTTTGGTGGATAAATATACTCGAATATACCTTCTCGAGCGACATTAATAAATTAGCGTTTTTTACTCAAAGAATAGTAAATTATACTTATTACTAACAACGATACCTACTGTAGGGATGAAACGCAGGCTGCTTGCATCCCGCGCAGCGCCCAAAATTTAAAGCTTGGTTCTATGACCACGACTGCCTGTCTACCGGCCGTCAATATAGAGTATGATAATATCAGCCACTGACTTGTGACGTTTGTCTTACCATTTAGACATCCGATTGCCGATTCGGAGCCTACAACATAAAGAACATTACTCTCGAATAAATAAATAAATAGGTGGTAGTCTTGCAACGACTTGCCCAGATTGGTACCACCGCCTTACCTATTCCGGCCACAATAGCGTCAGTGCTCATAATTGTCGTGTTCTGGTTTGGAGGATAGGGTAGCCAGTGAGTAAGTAGGTACTCACGCAAGAGGCTTACCATCCCAGCCACAGGTTGGCAAGGCACCATTTCCACCTTTGGTGTCTATAGGCGACGTGTATTTCTTACTATCCGGAAATCCGTTTGCTTGTTTGCCTTCCAATATCATAAAAAAATATATTTTTAAGACATTTTGAAGTAAAAATACCCTAAACTGGAGTAAAACTTTTTCTAGTGCATATTGTTAAAAATCCCAAGGGGTTGAATCTGTATCTAGCAGCACATGGATTGTATTAGGGTAGCATAAGTGATGGGAATTAGGACATCGCCTTTGGGACAAAAATCCTCGTCACTATGAGTTTAATAAAAGCGTTATTAGGTCAACTCTACCAAGGAAAAATACACATTACCTATTGCCAGCGGCTTCCTACATTACCGTTAACTTATGGCTAGTAGGTACGTAGTAAAAGCTACTGTACGTCATAACCAAGTAGGTACCTAACATGATTTTGAAGAACTTAAATTACCAAACAAAATTAAACAATCATTTATAAAAGAATTGTGTAATCTATCTATACGTATAATAATACCGTACAAGAATGAATTCGATACACTGCAAACATTAAAAAAAATGTCAAAGCGACTAAAAACATACTTACTTTTTTGCATTTTTAAGAATTCTTCTGTCAGCCCCGGACACGTTTCACGCTGAAACTACTGAAACGATACTTATGAAATTTGGCTAGCAAGTACCCTGAGTTCCGAGGTAGGTGATAGGCTATTTTTTATCCCGTTTGCGTAAGGAGTTTCCTTGAAAGAGGGAATACAGGCAAAATCTATATTTGACTACAAATCACAACGAACAGTATGATTTCATTTATTATTTTTTGTTCGATTGAACATACTTATACAGATGAAACCATGTTTTATAAGTCGTATGTTTTATTTTTATAGTGAGAAATGTCTAACATTTCACACTTTAAATTGTCCATCATAACTTGAAACCCGGAATGTAATAGAAACCTTTAAATGTATAGATCAACTTAAACTGGGTTGTGGATTTTATCAGGTAAGCTCTGTATATAACATACTCAGGCTAATCATTGCCGTCCTAAGGCTGGACTGCATACTGTACCATAACTATGTATATATAAAATAAGAGATTTTACAACGTATAGGCCCTTTGTAGTATTTTTGCATCATCGGGTATTATCAACAAAATGACTAATGTGAAGGAAGTTAGACAGGTATGTAGGGATCGTGACATTTGCCATTTGATACCCTCGGCCTACCCCGCAATGACCTGGCGTGAAGATATGTGTATGTATATGTATGATCATCCGAACATAAAGTAGCTTTAGTTTAATAAATCACATTTAACATAAATTTTAGAAATTAACTCTTATCTGTCAAAAATACGCATATCTGTATCTGTCAAGTATTAATAAAATATTTTTTTTTAATTTCAAAGTAAAACAAAAGTCCTTTACTAACTTTAAAAAAAACGTTATTGAATCATTATAAATATAAAATGTGACCTATTAACTTTAGTTCGTTATTAGGGAAAAAGGATGTATGAAAAAAATCACCAGTAACTTCTAAATTTTTAATTATATCCAACATGTTATAATTAAGGTTTTTTTAAAATTATAAAACTAATCATTATGGCTAAAACATTTGATGTCTCGTCTCATTTCATGTCACATACAAAAATATGTTATACCTTAGGATATAGGCGCACACTCAACCGCAATTAACGACTGTATAAAAGAAATTTGCTTCTTAATTCCGTAAACAATCGTAAACTTAATGATAAGTAAAACTATTCACAAGCCAAAGGCGCAAACGGCCTCAATATGAAGCCACAATATACAGATCACTGGATACAGTTCCCTGGAAAAGAGAGAAAATATAAGTTTTTGTTGTATATTAGATATACTTTTAAAATACATATAGAATAATCGCCACAGTGGTCGGGTATACTTGGTGTACCAGGGCATGTAGGGCAACTTGTTACTATAAGTTTTTTTCAATTTAGCTGAAAAACTTAATGTTGCCCGTGATTGGAGACAGATTTTCCTTTTACATCATATCATCATCATCATCATCATCATCATCATCATCATCATCATCATCACATCACATTCACATCATAAGACATAAGACACGTCGGATAAACTTGGGTGCATAAGTATATACTTATACACATACACCCTACCTGAATGCCCCTTCCGGGGTAATGGTATTTATTTATTTTATTTATATATCAAACGATTTCTAAAAATCGGGGCCAATTTTTAGCTTGACTATAATGTTATTTAAGTTTTCTATTACAAGACTTTTTACAGGATAATTAATATTTTAAATTAAATTTGATAAATACAGATGGTTTTGGATTTATATTTAACAATCCATATGTTTTTGTTATGATATAATTAAAGTTGTTTTTTTGCAGTTTTACTGAGCTTGTATTAATAGTATAATATTAATGCCTCTAGTAAAAAAATATGTTTTCTTTTTATTTGATTAATTGGATTTTGCATTTTGACCTAACAAACAAAATGTTAAAAGGTTTTATCAAACTAAAGCCGCGATGTTAAATCTGCCATGATAAACTCTTTTGTAACCAAAGTTACCTTTGAAACCTTCTAATGATGGAATAAGATAATTTATGGAATGAGGCGTTACTTTGCTGAAATCAATTTTTAAACTAGTAGTAGTAGTAGCCTCCTACTAGCTCTAGTCTAGTACTCCTAAAGATACTATGGTTGCGAGGTAAACCGTATGTTGAGAGTAAATTGTGTGTCGTATTTGATCGAGTCGCAGAATACTAGTGGTTTTAGGCGGGATTTGGCAAAATCTATAATATAAATACCATAGTCTAAAAACCATAGTCGTCCGACGAAGACGTCTATACGGGGCAATCGTGCGGGGGTCGCGGGGTAAAAGGGGAGCCCGAGCGGCCATACACTCGCTCGGGACATCACAGCTAGGTGTGACAGATTTTGAAATAAAAGAGTATTTTATTTAAAAAAAAATTATTGTTACAATAATGATCGACACTACACAATATGTATGTCATAATCTAAACAAATAAATAAAATTGGAGTGTCTGTGTGTAATATTAAATAACCGCTTTTTACTAAGTGAATATTATATGTATTTAAAAGGCGAATATATACCAAAACAACATTTTTAGAATCTTTGTCTGTCTGTCTGTTTGTACCCGCAAATCTACTTTTATTTTAGAAACGTTCAAAATAAATAAATTGAATAAAAACGCGAACGAAGTCGCGGGCACAGCTAGTCTCGTATAAATAAGACTGAAATTTCATCAGTTTCCGCACAAAGTAAAAAGGTAAATCTAATCGACATATTTTATTTTTGTGTGTTGAATAACGATAATTCACAAAATGGCGGATGTTCGCAATGAGATTTGAAATATGATATTTAATAGAATTGATTACATACACGTTACGTACCTAATTGCATACACGTTAGACTACACATTATTTTCCAAATCAAATACGGGTGAAACTTTGAATAAATCGATAAGTACTGAACGAATTTTGTACGTTAATTAATAGTATTTTTTCTTACAAATATGACGATAGAAACAATTTCGAATACAATATATGAAATCAAAATAGCAGACGCGACTTTTTATATTAAATCAATTCAGGTACTATTTTCATGGTTTTCGGAAGTAGCACATATGCATTTGCAGATTCTAGATGGCGAAATAAATTGTCTCAATATTAATATATTTATGATACATTTCAGATGTAAGGCGTGGATTGAAGCATGATGGAGACCCGATTTAATAGAGAAAACTTCCGATAGTCTGAAGAACACATACATTTGCATTGTATTCTTCCTAAAAATAAAATTATCTATAGATTTTTTTTTATTTAACTATATTCCTGATACCCTACATACATACACGTTCTACTAAGTAAAAGTGAAATAGACGAAATAAAAGTAAAATGCGGCAACCCTGTGACACTAACGAATGTCTTGATAAAAGCGGCATTTACCGCAACTTCAAAGGCGTCGTACCACTATAATATGTTCCTTACACTGTGCCATAGGTAAATACTTACTCGGCATGTAGTAAAGAACACACTTGCAAATGTCTAACATAATTCTTGCTTCGCATTCCATTTCACAATTCCTTAATGTGTATGTCCTGAAAATCAAAACAATATACCTACTAACTTTCATTGAACCGTGGAGCATTTGGAAAAAATTCTGTTATGCCATGGACATTTGGAGGTAATATACAGTAAATAAATAAGTAAATACACTCTGTATTTTTATTATTTGGATTTCAACAATCAAAAAACGTAATGTACCTACATAGTGTAACTTTGCAAACAAAAGGACCCAGTGTTATTCTAAACTGGTTCCTTATCTGTATAACAGTGCGGCTATTGGATAAGTGACGAGACTTAAATAATATAAGTAGCTACGAGAGGCAAGCTTGCGGACAAATCGATGTAAGGCTTTTGAAAAGCTTTTTGTAATCTTTATTGTTTTTTTTAAACAGTTGGAAAAAAAAGAAACAACAAAAACAAAGAGCTCTTCTGAATACGCAGACTCTAGACTGGCTTACTTCTTGTGTTGCCAGATTAGTGTAGTGGACAAAGTCAAAACAAACCGGGCTATTGTGAATGAGATAGTCGGCCCTATGAGGATGAGGTAGATGCTTAGGTAATATTGAAGACCAAGTTAAAGTTACGAGTGAAGTCTCTAGATTATAGTTTTAGCTTGATGTCCACACCACATACCTAAACGCGAGGTTATTGTTTGTTTACGTCAAGAACTGATTTATTTTACGTTTGAAATGGCAAATCATTTAAAATTCGATGTTTTGATTGGCTGATTGAAAATATGTTCTTGTCCGTAAGTCTCCAAGGCCCATTTTTTAATATCTTCAATGTACAAAATTCACTCTTTTACAGTTTTTTTTATAATATGTATAAGTGGATATTTGTGACTGATAGTAGATGAGAAAGCTCCGTATCCCTCGTAAACTTTTTGCATGTACTTACTTGTAGGAATATAGAGTGTTTTGAAAAAACTTATGATAAATATTGTGTTTAAAAAAAAGCAGAAATAATTAAAAAAATATATAATAAATTATACCTACCTATAGAAAACTAATTGGTTTTCAACAGAAAATAAGCACAATCTTTTATTGACGTCAATGTACTTTAAAGAAGGCCGAGCGTCAAGTATTCGTGGTTGGATGGAGACACGTGCTTCTATACCAGGCCCGTATACTTCTCCTAGTTTCGCGATATTTGGCGTTTCAGTGGGATTATGTAAAAATATCTGAAACAGAACCCTTCGTTTTTACAGAATACACAATATACATATGTATATCTTCTTTGTCTTAGACCTATCCCGTTATATCAGAGTCGGAAGTATAATCTAGAGAATTAAACAAGGGCTTTACACAGAGCGACTGCCATTTTACCTGTAAATTGTGATCTATATAATGAGAAAAAAATATATTTTTGTTGTTGGTCTATAATTAATACTGCAGTGAAACTGCAAACTAATTTCAATATTATGTCGTTAAAGTGTATAATTACACATATATATATATATATTTCAATGTGTATATTTTAAATTTAAATCTTTTTTTCTACATGGGTTAAGTGATAAAGCATTATACATAATAACCTGTAAAGTTTTATCTTTGTAAGTGTGGCTTCAGCCAAAGTTGTTTTTAACTGTAATAAATAATAAGTATCCTTCTTACGAAAAATATCAAAAAGTGTTGAACCAATCGCCATAAAATTTATATAGGACCAGGACCTCCTGGTCCTTGTGATGTTATCACATCGATCGTGATATGTTGGGTGTTTTGTAATATTGCGAAAATGTTTTTTTTTAAATGTTGCTAGCTTTAGTACTGATACAAACCTTAAATCCTACGCTTTTTGTAGATGCACAGTAATACTCGTCGACGTTAGCGTCTAGTACTAGCGTTAACCCATGGTCAGTGCCTATTCCTAAGCAGCATGAAAGTGGAAGAAACGATTAATTACGGTCAGCAATAGGTTCTTC
>DVZL01004972.1:0-12445 GCA_018236625.1 Lasaia peninsularis
AGCCTATGTTATCGTCTAAAATACTAATTAAATACTAATCCTTATCCAAATAAACTATTTATTGAGCAATATTGTTTTAATAGCCATCAATTACTTTTTATTTTATCCCAATCGGACAATCCATTCAAAAGATATTACGAAATTAAAATTGAATTGGTATTAAAATGAATGATGACCGCCGATATGTGTCGCACGACTCGCAGGGCGAAACTGCAGGGGAGGGGGTGCACATCTATGAAGCAGGTTGCCACGTGGCTCATATATTATAAAACAAAATCATTTTCTCTGTCTATCTCTATGTATGCTTAAATCTATAAAACTAAGCAACGGATTTTGATGTGGTTTCTTGTGGAGTGGAGTGATTCAAGAGAAAAGTTTTTATGTTTACAACATGTATAGTATACCCGTGTGAAGCCGGGGCGGGCCGCTAGTATCTGAATATAGAAAGTCGACGAAATGTAAAACTATTTACTACAATACGTAGCAACGAGTATATTCTACAGTCTACGAAAGGTGGATAAGAAATAAAGCACAGTATGTAAAGGCAGTTGTCAATATTTGTTTCCAATATTGAGAGTTCGACTGCTACACGTTTTACTGACTCAATCTATATGGACTCAGATGGAGACGTTAATAATAGATAAACACATAGAAAAAAATACAGGGAATTTATAAGACTAACGACTTTATAAATAACTAGCTGTGCAAGCGAATTCTCCTCATTTTTATTTAATTATTTTATACATTTCTGAAATAAAGCTATCGTAAGATACTCCTTATTAAATCAGCTATCTGCAAGTTAAAGTGTCGTCAAAACCAATCCAACGGTTCTCGAAATTACATTAGAAAGAGCGTTTATTGCAATATTTCAAACAGACACTTCAATATTGATGGATTTCCAGTTGAAAGAGCAAAGTAGTATTTATAACTGATGATACTTAACAGATTTTTGGTTTGTAACTTATGTGTAAGTTTTCACAATGATTTACTTATGTCCAAATGTAAATGGTAACAAAATAACTTTTATAAATAGGTCATCTAAACGTAAACGCGATAGTGATGTAAGTTCTTGCGAAAAATTAATATTGCAATGTACGTGTTCCACGCTACACCTAACATAATATGTATCGTAGCGTATATATGATGCTACGAATGGAGCTACGATTGAGCGTAGCGGATCATTTACAAAAAGCTTCTTCTTCGGTTAGTCGATGCGATTAGGCGTGTACGCTAGCCACTCGCCCAACGAGGCGGTTGTTGAACAAAAGTTGTAATAGTTTCTTAGTACCATTTGATAATTCTACTGTAAATAATAAACTTTATCTTTTTATTAGTAAGTACATCTACACTTAAAACTATAACTTATCATATAAAATTATCATAATTTTTGTAATTTAAGATTTAAAATAGTAACATACATAATAAATCAGTATCGAAGTATTATTCAATAAAATATGTCAGTATTGAAAATGCATGTTAAAAATATCGTCTCGTCGTCGTATTCTATACAATATGAAAAAAAATTATACAAAGGGTCGGAGTGCTTATTCAATCAATCAATCAGCTTATAACTGTCCGCTGCTGGACATAAGCCTCCCCCAGAGCGCGCCACGCTGCTCGGTCCTCCGCTTTCCTCATCCAGTGACGACCCAATCCTCTGAATGTCGTCGGACCACGCGGTCTCCACTCTAGGACTCGTCTGCTCCAGCGGCCATCGGTCCTACGGCAGATATGGCCAGCCCATTGCCACTTCAGCTTGCATATTCTCCGAGCTATGTCAGTTACTTTGGTTCTCTCACGGACTTATTATTGAACGTTTTTTTTGTGAACAATATTTAATATCGCCACCGAAAATAAACGTCTTTTCTCTAACATGAAGGTGGATCGAACCCAATAACATACAACATTGAGAGCACTTGTCAATATTTGTTACCGATATTGAGGCTCGGCTGCCAGAGAGTTTACATAAACCTACGATATTGATAGAGAACTGTCCTGTGGGACAGGTATCTATAAACAATAGAACTGTATTATTAATTTACTTTATTTTAGATTTAGCTGATAGAGCTTTTTATTTACATAATATGAAAGCTAAGGACAATGACCCGTAGCTGGAAAGTGATAGTGGAGTCAAATATGGTAATATAGTTAAATAAGTTGTATTTTTCCGCTTCCGCCACTCTGCGACGATGCTCAAGACTGAGTAGTTTTGAGTCAAATGACTCGTCATCCGTTATCACCTTACGGGCTTGCCTATGAACTGTGTCCAAGGCTGCAAGTTGGTAATTCGCAGAGCCTGCCCACAGAGATATTGCACATTGATATCACCCTAAAACTGGAAAGTAGTGAAAGTGTTTGTAAAGCTATTTATTAAAACTTGTACATACATACATATATTCATGCGAAGTCCTTAATAGAAGGGTAGTCAGAGGGTATCGAGTGCCAAATTAAAATGATTTACTATTTTTTTAATAAAATTATTAAACATGTACTCTAATCACTATGAAATATCAATAGATAAGTTGGAAGACATACTATCTGTTTCAAGACCTTGTTGCTTGCACTTCACTCCCTCTACATAAAGGACGCTTTTGTATCTGTTCTTTTCAAATTTCCTCTAGGTAGGGTCTACAATCCCCACCTATTACTCATCTCTCGCAATTCTAGTCTAAATATAATCATTTGTTAATTTTCTTCCTTATTAAGTATTCTATTTTGTAAAATATAGGCTGTATTTGTTTCCCAATTTACCTAATACCTATTCAACCCCCCTTTGAAAAGTTTACATCACGACAGACCGGATGTTCCCATGATTGATATATAGCCGGGATGTTGCCAGATGCGCAGATAAATTATTTGTAAAATTTGAAACAGTGGACTTTGGAATAAGCGTTTGTCATTTGTTGTCACCGGTTTTTGATATATCGCCGTGAATATTTGAGTACATAGATTCGATCGATTGGTTCGAGATATTTTGATTTTATTTGGTTTAGACTTCCAGATGACCTATCTTATGTTACCTATATTATGATTCTTTGTGACCGACTTTAAAAAAGGAGGATAACTACGTCGTTTATGAACCATTTTTTATTTTTTAAGAATTGAGATACTTCAAGGTGGTCTTATGAGGAGGAAACCGGAATCTGATAATAGCATCCTAGAGCAATTGAGGCGAGCTTTCACAATTTGTAGGGTAGACTAGTGCGTTTGTTACTTTTTGAGATAAGAATTAAAATTAAAAACGGTTTGCAGTTTTACTGCATTATACTTGTATTAATTTACCGCCGGCTGTTGGAGGGGCAATTGGAAAAATATGTTGTTGTTTTTTTTTATTCTATGAAAACGAATATCCATTAATTTTATAGAGTTTACCGCCCGTGTTATTCCGCACCCCCTATGTAAAATAAACCTGCTAACTAGACCACTGTCGACAAGACCACCAGAGGGAAAGTGCTGTGCTGCAATTCGCTCGGTGGGGATTCACCGGCTTAACTATTCCTGCCGCAATAATGACATTGTCATGTTCCGGTCCGAAACATGTTGTTATTTGTTTACCTAAAAAAAGTACCAGTAATTAGGGTTTCATACCCAAAGGGTAAAAAACGGAACCCTATTACTAATACTCGTCTGTCTGTCTGTCTCTCACCAGGCTGTATCTTATGAACCGTCATACCTAGAGAGTTGACATTTTCACAGATTATGTATTTCTGTTGCCGATATAACAAGTACTAAAAGCAGGATAAAATAATAATATTTTAGGTACTCTCGTACAACAAACGTGATTATTGCCGTTTTTATAGTGTATATACCCTTCATGCGCAAGTCTCACTCGCACTTGACGGATTTTTCATTCCAATATTGTTAACTGTAAAGCTACACCGATTCATTAAGCGATCCAGTTTGTCCCTGAGAAAAAAGTTGCACATTTGTTAATCGCCCTCTTGAGAACTGCTCCCGTATAACACAACACAACAAAAACCTTACAGACTGCAGACAGTGCAATTTCGCTGGAACTACCCCAATATTTTTTGTCTTATTGTTGTTAGCAAGTACAGTTATAATCAATGTTGTTAACTATACTTTTGGAATATTATTAATATTAACAAGTGAATTATTTTTATTATATTTTTGAAAAAAGTAAAAAAAAAAAACTTAACGCCTATTATCTATCTAGTGCTAGTATATCCACCACTCGTGAGTCCAGTAGATATACTAGAACACTCACGATTAGCCAATGTACTAGGGGCCATGACTTCGGATACATTCCAATACCGGGCAATGTAATGCTTACACAGAATAATCTGAAAAATATTTAAGAAAAGTTACCCTGGGAATCGAACCTTGCGTAGCTAACGGTCTTAACTAGCGACAGCCGTACCGTTACACTACAGTTTTGAAATATTATTAATATTAACATATTGGTTGTCACAAATACTTAAATAGCCGACAACTATAATTTAAAAATCGATTACAAATAACCTAAAAGTAAGTGTTAATATTCCTTCTAAAACAAAAATATGATTTAAACAAAAAGAAATTGTGTCAATTTTTCATATGCAAAGGTTCCCAGCTGTGGGATTTAGGGTTAATTAGTTATTAAGACGTTTCGAATTACCTCAAGAATTGTAGATTGATTTTCGATATTTTACTGACACAGATACCTTCACGCGAAGTTCCTTTTCAGGTAGGCAAAGTATCGAGTCCGAATTGTCACAATTCCTACATTGTTATCTAACTTCTTCCATTAGTGACTCTCATCAAGCAAACTGCAAAAAGACTCTTGACACTTCCCTCTGATAATTCACGAGCGATTTGATCGTGTAAGTTTCATACTACCTCAATAACTACTTTAAAATTCAGTTACGATATTTGTCACTAACATAAATTGGAATTCAAATACGAATATAAGCTTGTACACTGTATACCTATACTATTAATAAAATATACCTTCTCGTGACGGGAAGTATAGTATTATAACAAAGAAAAAAATGTTTTTTAATTGCCAAAAAAACATTTATTACTTTTACAGTGTGGTAGTTTAACACATAAATATAAAACAATTAAAAATATAAAAAGCTTATTCGAAATGGTCACCAGTGGCTGCGATACAGTCCTTTAAACATTGAGGCCAGTTGTCAATAGAAGCACGCACTCTTTTCATGGGGAAATTCATCACTGTATGGATTATTTTAGGGACTCCAAATTATCATGGCGTTTAGAGCAAGCTGTACCCTCTAAAATTGACCATAAGTCATAATCCAGCGGGTTAAGATCGGGACTAGATAACGGCCAGTCTAAAAATGACAGATTCCAAATTCAAATGTATTATTTTTTTTTATTTTTAAATGTAACAGTATTTATGGCCAGACTAAGTAGGTATATTATATGTAGTTACAGAAAATCAACAAATAGAAAAAAATGAAAGGAATGTTTAATTCCTATAAATATGACAATCAATGGAGTGCACGGAAAACCTTTATATAATGTTTATAATGAAAAGACTTGGCCCGTGTCAAGCAATATTTAAATTTATCCAAGCCTCGAGCTTGGCTGTTCACACGTCTGTGAACTCGGAAAATACAATAGCTACATCTAATGCACATGGCCGACGCTCTACAACGCCGGCTTTACACAAGGAGATAAATAGTTTTAGTGAATGTTTTAATCCTGATGGTAAGAGACAACCGTGGCCTATAGACACCATGAACTATCATGTGGCCGGGATGCTAGGCCTGATGTGCAATTTTACCGGCTATCTTACCCTCCAGACTGGAACACGACAATGTCATTGCGGCGGCATGATTAGGTAAGCCCTACCCGGGGGAGCATAGCATAGCACTCTACCGCAAGTGGTTATGTTTAATCTAGTTAACCTATACTTGCCTCTTACGAGGTGCCTGGCAGGGAGGCAGATGGTCTATTCTACACAGAAGACCCGGACCAACGTGGGGGAGAAACACTTGAATACGACTATAGCTACTCGTATATCTTGTGGTCACTGACGACTTTTCACAACGTCGGTTTTAGTTACTTTTCTTCATCCTACCATCATCCCGATTCTGTAACAGAATATATAGGCGCTTGCCTAATTTAGGGAATTCGGCAAGGACACCCAGTTTTTACTCAGAACGATTGTCGTCTGATCTCTGCAACCCCGTAGGGAAACCAAGTAGAATTTGAATAATACATGAATTCGGGTTTTTACTCGATGTTTTTCCTCTGCTGTAAGTGCACTCAAAAATGTTACTCAGTTAGAAAAACGTACGAATATTGGTACATGGCGAAGTTCATGGAGAAATCTGGACTACTAAGATGGAAGAAAAAGCTAACCAATACATCACCGAGGTTCAGATAATGTCAGTGTCGGGTTTGTTCTTGGTGATAATAGTTTTAGTGTTTGTTTTATGGGATGGCGCACCTAATAAATTTAGTCATGAAACGGACATGACGGAGAAGACTTTTTTGAACTTATAACGATGTGGAGGCATAATAAGCAAAAAACGCTTCATACAGTCGACTTTGCACTTATACAGTTAGTGACTAATATTCATAATATATTAAATGGAAAAGCACATGTAGTTTTTCACGTGCTACTTACGAGCCCTTCGCCCGCGGCTGCCGTGAATTATTTTAATAGCACCGATAATATAATATTGCTTAAAAACGTACCCTCTTTTCAATGTAGTCAGTTAAAAAGTAGACTATTTTCGTCCTCAAGGTCAACTCTGTTTCAGTACCAAATTTTATCAAAATCGGTTCATTGGTTCAGGTGTGAAAGCATAACAGACTTACTTTGGCATTTATAATAGTAGGGATAATTAGAAACTATTAAACTATTTATAATAGTAGGGATAATTAGAACCGACCGGTTTCGCTCTTTACAGCATCAAGGCTAAAACTTAAGTTGTTTCGTTAACTAAAGTAATTTCAGGTAAACTAAAGTTATGCATTTGGTAATCATAGCATGACGCTATTAAAATAGTTTTCGTATAGTTTGTACTCACCGCGGTTGTATTGAATAAAAGTCGTCCCTTACACAGATCAGTCTTCTAGTTTACCTTTTTGTTCTATAACTTTTTGTATCCACATACAATGTTATCGATACGTAAGTAACACGGACTGCGTCTTTTTCCACGAGAACGCATTATGCTCACGCGGGGGCGATTTTATCGCTTTTTCCCACGCAAACCATGTCAAGTCCGAAAGGGCGGACGAAGGTTGTAGTCATATCGATGATAAGACTTTCCTTCTTTATGGCTATGTTGTCAGTTTAATACATTTGAGTACGTCTTATCTTTGTGATGGCCGAAGTGGATATTTTTTTTTGAACATTGGTTTTGACTTACTAACTTTTTTTATGGGATGCATTTCGGTGAGCGTGTACAGGAGCTTCATAGCTTGATTCCACCAGCCCTTTTTCATCACCGTAAGACTTGACAAACGGAAACGTACCTTCCATACTTGTAGACATTCCTCGAACTAGAACAAAGAGGTTCGCGTCATCTTTCACCATTCGCATCGCTAAAGATTGGAACTGTCTGCCCAAAGCTGTGTTTCCAGAGAAATACAACTTAGCTGCCTTTAAATTAAGGGTGTATAGGTTTCTTTTAGCTTTGTACATTAACATCTTTGACTCCAGCATCACTTTCTATCAGGTGAGCTGTGGGTTATTGTGTTTACCTTTAATGTGTTAAAAGAAGGCTATGTCTTACAATTTTATATTGATCCCATTCTTCATTACTATGCAAATTTAAGATTTGAAGAAAATTAATTCGGGTATGCTTCAATGCCTTGGTCATGTGGAAATAATGAAATGCAAATGGCTGTATATATGAAGATTGGAGACCTAGGTTGACATTCGATGACCAACTTGCTCGTATATTAACCGCGGGTGGTGTCAAGAGTCTCCGACACCAGCGTGTTTGTATGAAAAAAAAGAATAATTGTGGAGAAAACACTTGGAACTCAATACTCTCTGTTTACATCGCAAGAAACTTGGCGTGAAGATATGTATGTATGATAATTGGGTAAAATTATCATAATAGTCAATAGTTTTATTCAAAACTGGCTGAGCCCGCAACTTCGTCATCGTTTTTATTAATTTATTGTCTTTTATACATTTCTAAAGTAAACTTCAAAAATAAAAATAGCCTAAGCCGTTTCTTATTATATAAGCTGTCTGCCATTGAAAGTCTCGTCAAAATCGGTCCAGCCGTTTCAGAAATCAGCGGGTACAAACAGACACACATACACAAAAATTCTAACAAATATTGTTTTGGTATATTATATACCTTGTAAACATACATATTAATTTAGTAAAAAGCGATTATTTTATTATTACATACAGACACTCCATTTTTATTTATTTGTATAGAAAGGACCACTTTGAACGTCAATTTATAGAAATGATTATACTTAATAGAAATACAAACTGTTAAACAAAATAAGAACAAATGACAATTTAAATAATAAATGTCACTTACAAAATGTCAATAAATTATTTATTTTAATCTCCAAAAGTAGTGAATAATCTGGAATTGTCACCTAAACACATCAGGTTTGTGAGATCAAATAGCATGCTGGTCAGTACACGCTCTACCTAATGACCCAGAAAGGGAGTCTTTTGTCTCGATTACTTATAAGAGTGATTACCTCCTCCATCGTTGAAATAGAGGTCAAATATAACATTAACTAAAATGATTGCAAGTCGTATAGAAATTGCAAATTTAATGTTTTTATAAAGACGAAGCTCCTCACAATGGCCGCTTTCCCTGCACTGGCGACCTGAAACATTATCTATCTTACTCAATGGGTTTTACATAAATACTATGGTCATATATGTTGTGTAAAAAATAGAAAACATTGTGCACTTAAGTGTGGTTAACACATTTTTACGATACAATAATCTGGGTATTATATTATCTATACAAGTTAATAAAATAAAATTACTAAATGCAATATATAACGTAGGTATTTACGGTACATTTACCGAAACAGCTTTTTTTCATTTTACAGCTATGAAGCTGTTTAACAAGACTTGTACTGGTACGTACCTGATGTAATAAGAGATAACTTAGCCTACTTTTATTTTAGAATTATATTTTAAAATTTAATTTAAACTGGACAAAGTCGAGCGTGGCCACAAGCTAGTATATTTAACTATGTATGACTTCAAAGAAGTAAATACACGACTTTAAAGCCAGATTTCTAGGTAATATAGGTTTTCTTTCATTGTCAGTCTGGTGAAGTCCATTGGCTAGTTATAAGTATGAGAACGTTCGCGTCAAGAATGCAGCGTTACAATATCATTAACCTTTGGTGAATTAACCAATCAAATCACTCATAATTATTAGAAAGTCAAGTTGACTAAATAGTTGTAGACAATTCTCAAAAAAAGAACATTATATGTCCTAATAATAGCAATAACCTACCCTAATGATATTGCTATAATGATATTGCTATTATATTGCTATAATGATATATATGATATGTTTGTATCAATTGACGAATATACTTCATTTATTATTAAACAATATTTACCTTACTTAATGGGTTTTACACAAATGCTGCGGTTCTCCTGCAGACGAAGAATTTATGTTAACCTGTGTAAAAAATATAAAAGTGAAGTTAAGTGCACTTAAGTGTGCTAAAGAACCTCCTGCGACTGGCAAATTGAAAATTATGTACGCTACAATAATACGAACGGATTTACCTTGATGTGGACTAGAATAAAGCTCGATACATACGTATTAAGGTATTAAGTCTCGTGTATTTTTTTAGGGTTCCGTACCCGAAGGGTAAAATATGAAACCATATTAATAAATGATGGTACTTGAAAACTCCGCGTCGATTACAATCTCCGGAGTAGTGAAGTACCAATAATGATGTCACGGGTTCTAGCTGATTGATAGTGGGGGTCAAGCAGTTAACTGTGTCAACAGCCACTACGGAATATATTTATTTAATGGAACACATCATTTATCTCAGCCACTAACGTACTTACTTACACTCCAGTAATCACAGTGATGTATCTTACGTATGTTTCTATATCAGCTTTCAAAATATTATTTCATGTCAAGCTCTTGTTATTTGTTGGCTTTGCTAAAATTCGTTTATATGAGAAAGACGAAGTTTTGTTGATATAAGATAGAATTAAAAGCTCTAAGGCTTTAACTATACTTAAAATAGCAAAACGGCTATGGCGAACACTGATATAAACATTTTCGTTTCTTATATCCTTACTAGCTTTCGCCCACGTAAGTTATTTTAAAAATACAGACAACTTTGAAAGGGCAGATTTTTTTTCGTATTTTTAATGCAGTCGGTTAAAAAGTAGCCTATGTTTTTTCAAAATGTTGACTCTATCTCTGTAATAAAATCAAAATCTGTTTTCTGGTTTAGGCGTGAAAGCGTAACAGACAGACAGACAGAGTTGTTTTCGCATTTATAATATTGGAAGGAATTATCATTACATAATCGATGTGACAGATGAAGTATTTACTTAGAAAAAAAAGCACACTGAAATATTGACAGTCATCTAATGTCTGTATCAAATGTCGGTCGAGAAACGATCTAGAAAATGATATTTTAGAACATCTGGTATAATAATTGATAACCCTTTCAGCGCTACGTGCCGTTTGGGAAGAAAGAGATATTTTGAACTAATAAAGTTTCGTAAATAATGTTTACTATCCGATGTTTAACTTAGAGTCACATATATTGTAGTGGGCTTAAACTTAAAATATATAAATAATAAATATGGTAGCCATTTGAAATATGTACGTCGTTTTAATGATAGGTTCCTACGACTTTATTTTAAAAGTATTACAGATGATTAGGCAGAACAAACCGTCTTAAACTTAATTATAATATAAGTATGTTACTTTACATATTTATTTTTATATATTTAAAAAAATACTGAACCCGAATAGTTATATTGCAACACCATTGAACTGTTCTTAATTATGGATATAAAGTCACATATATTGTACATAGAAAAATGTGACATTCATACGATAATATTATTGATAATCTCCGATTTTTCGTCGATTGCAAAGATACTTGGAAATTTATCTAGGAATTAAAGACTGAAGACACTTCAGAATCGTGCTACCCGATAAGTTTGCGTAAAGGATCTATTAACTATTTGAAGTAGAAAGTGGGGTTCATCTTCAATTCATTAACTATAAGCGTTTTATGGATTTTGATTTCCTCACATTATAATAAGTTGTCAGTTCGACTTATTTAACAATCTTCAGGAACCACTTGCGGTTTCATTGGTATCCATGATTTAGAAAAAGAAGTTAGCAATTATAAAACTGTGGTAGTCGATAAGACTGAACAATATATTGTATCTAATTTCGGGGTCATAACATATTGGTCACATTATAGACTTTAATCGCTACATATATTTTATTTTGTTGTAAAACCTGCTTTTGGTGGTCTTATATACAGTTATACAAGTATCATAAATAAACTTTTTAGGTTGTGTGTCGCTTATAAGAAATACTCTCCAGAAATGTGCTACTCGATAAGGGTTTCAACAATAATTTACGAGTATTGTTAGATTTCTTCTCAGAGAAAAGATTGTAAGCCTATAGTGCTACGGCTTTACACCAACCGTCACAACAAAAAATAACACGAAACAGACTCTACTTTCCCTACAGATTACGAAACACTGCACTCAAATCCGGTTTTACTTTTCAGCTGTCGTTTTTTGGATATCGGAAGTTCAGTTTTTCAATTTATTTCGCTCTCATTTTCCGCCTTTAATATTGTGAAAATCGGGGACTTCGAGGGAGATAGCCCAAAATGCTAAAATAAAAAATGAATATTTTACGTAGCCACCGGTAACTAGTAAGAACTAGTAGGTATTAGGTTACGTCCCCTGGAGCTCCCAAATTTGATCAGCTTAGTGGAACCATCATACATAACGCACGCTTAGAATAAAATTAAAGTGACCGAATTCAAAAAATGTAATATGTGTAAATGAACAAGAAAGTTTTAAATAGTATAGTTTTGAATTGATATATCTCTATCGTGTTTCGCAAACGATTGGTTTCAAGCTAATTTTATGGATTAGCCTTTTGAGTACACAACTACAATGTAAGTTTATATTTATAGTAGTGAAATGGTAAAATCGAGTAGTTATTACATACATTTTGAGTTAAGTCACTTTAATTCTAAGCGTGCGTATTATGTTTTTCAATTGTTATGGTCTAAGATCCTAACCTAATACTTTCACAGAGAAGGTCGGCCTTCACAGAGCTGATTATAGAATAAAACTTATTTTATAATAAACTAGCGGCTCGCCCCGGCTCCGCACGGGTATACTATACGTGTATATACGTGTGTATACGTGTATATACTATATGTGTCTGGACAATTATTTTATTTTAATTTATATGACATGTATAATTGCAATAAAGGTATTTGATTTGATTTG
>DVZL01004973.1:0-12445 GCA_018236625.1 Lasaia peninsularis
GTACCAAATCAGAAAATAGATGGCGCTGTGTATGTTTACATCGCGTCTCTGCATTAAATCGGCCTTAATACGAGTATATATACACGTCATTAGATAGCACCATAAGCACACAAACTCAATTTAATTGTAGTCGTTTTTTATTTCAAATTTGTATAACTTTATTTAGATTGGCTGGTATGTTAAGCTCACCTTCTGTATAGTAATATACATATTTGTATATGATATACAAAAAATATGGTGTACATTTTGCTGTTGCATAGTAAGCATTGTGGAATTATAAACGCGAAAGTTTGTAAGTATAGAAACTTTCTATGGATACGTATATTTGTTACTTTTTCATGTAAATCGCCTCTGTGGTGTAACAGTTCGGCTGTCGCCTGTTAAGATTGTTAATCGCGTAGGGTCCTGCTTTTTTTTCCCATGTCGAGCATCTTTTCTTTAATGTTTTTCATTTTATTCTGAGTAAGCAAGCAGGCAATGTTATCATTGCCCGGCGATAGGCTTGCCACCTATCACATCAGGGCCCTAGTGCATTCGCTAATCATGGGTGTTCTAATATATTTACTGGACGCGGATCGTGGATATACTAGCCCACCTCTGCCTACTCCTCCGGGGATAATAGGCGTGAAGGTACTTTTTTTACTAGATTTAAATTGTACTTACTTAGTTCTGGATTTCCCTTGAACAGGTTATTGATAGTGTAATGGACTCTGTCACCATAATCGAAGGAATATCTATAATTTTTAATTCCAAAGTGATCACGACCTTCAGCGTCCTTGAAGTACTTTGTCTTTATATTCAATTTTATGACTGAGTTGACTGAAAAGTAAAAAAATATATTAATGATTTATATTAATCATTTTTACTAGTTGATAGAGTCTTGCAACGATTCGCCCAGATACCACCGCCTTACATATTCCTGCCACAATAGCGTCAGTACTCGCCATTGTCGTTTTCTGCTTTGGTAGGGTAGGGTAAACGTACTGAGGCCAGAGGCTTATCATTCCAGCCTCAGGTTGGCAACGCACCATTTCCACCTTTGGTGTCTGTAGGCGACGTGTATTTCTTACCATCAGGAAATCCGTCTGCTTGTTTTCCTTCCAATATCATAAAAAATATTTAAAAATTCGGTGGTTTAATTTTATTAATGCTTCAGTCTTCCATTCTGGTAGACCAGATGTGAACCCCGCCGTATATTAATAAGTTTTCTTTTTCTATCTTCGTGTCTGATTTAAGACATTTGGGTGTTCGAATGATTATGAATTGCAGAAATTAGACTATATTCGCTCTGTATAAAAATTCCCGACCTTTTTGAATCTATTGGAAAAAGTAAGTGACTCGTATAGCATCTGATATACAACGGAATAAGACAAGGACGGAGAAAAAGAGAAACTAGTGTGATGCAATCTATTATTGTGAAATTAATTCGTTGCACAATATAGGTATTCTATAATATTATTCATCGTTGGCGCTTGGTGAAACTACCACATATTCATACTTTAAATGAGAAATACATGTACTTTTTCACATATAATTTAAGCCCTAATAATGCTGTAAAACGTGAAACCGGTCGTCCATTTAAAAGATAATTTTCAATTTAAAAAAACAAACTCGCCCTGGTTGGGATCCATTCCAGAGGGTTGGGTAGTCGGTAGACTTGCAACACCTATGATGTCTACAGGCCACGGTTGTCTCTTTCTATTAGGAGAGCCGTTCGCTTCCTTATAAGAAAAACCGCACGGATGACTAAAAATGACTAAAAAACTTACCAATTTTAATTTTAGAGTCTCCTTCGCCGTTGATAGGGAATAATAGTAATCTCCCGACGGCTGTGTATTTTCCTTTGATTGTAATATTACACCGTATCTCCAATATAAATACGTTCTTTTCCAAAAAAGCTCTGAAAATAATAGAAATAAAATAACTTCAATGGATAAACAATAAAGAAATATGTCATAGTATTAAAAAGTATCTTCTGGTGAATGCAGATGAGACTTTGGTGCTATAGACACTCACATCAGTAGAATCAAATCATCAAAAGATACATTTATGTAGTAGTAGCTGTATCCCCGACTTCAGTCACGTTGTAAGGGATCCTTTTATGTTAAATTGTGCCATTTCAACTCCCTCGAGCGAAAATATTATAGTATACATTAGTTGGAAATTAAAATAAGTAAAGTTCAGTAATTTTATCATGAATCGCGTCGTTTCGTCAGTTCAATCATTTTATCATGAATCTTCATCACGCGTAAAAAATAAATCTAGTCATCTACTATACTTTATTTTCTTCTACAGTTTATTTTTCTCGTATAATAGTAATATGTACAAGTAAGATTTGTGACGCCTGAAACTTTATAAGTAGCAATATCACCAGTTTCGGTAACAAAAAATATTTTACAGCGACGACGTAGTAAAACTGCAAAAAAACGACTTCAATTTTGTTTTTGTTTATAATCAAAAAATATTAAACCAATCACCATAATATTTACCAAGGTATCACCAATCAAAATCCAATTGGAACTGACCTGAGTGTAGTCGCGTAGTAAACATACAAAAAACAACCAGAAGATTTCTGTACCACCTATACAAATAAATAAAATTGGAGTGTCTGTATGTGGATATTAAAATAATTGCTTTTTACAAAATCCATAATATGTATGCTTACAAAGTACCAATACCAAAACAGTATTTTTTAGTATTTTTTTGTCTTTTTCTTTGTTGGTAATTAGGAACGCAATCTGTTCGGATTAGTTTTATAGTCTACACTGTTATATTAGCCACATTTGCTTCTTATAGTCTATGTATCCTTTTTCCGTCTTTTTGATCTCACTATGAACTGTGAATATACGCATTATATTTTTTTCTGTGCTCTTAACAATATTTTATTACCTACAACACCTAAATATCATCATTCCTTTTACCCGTTAATCTCCGAAACGGCTGGACCACTTTGGACGGGACTTTCACGTGCAGACAGCTAATTTAACAAGGAATGGCTAAGGATACTTTTATTTTAGACTATTAGTTAAGAAATTTATAAAATAATGATGCGAAAACGTGAATGAATTCGCGGGCACAGTTAGTCTGTGGAAACGGTAAAAAAATCACGTTTCTTGTATGGGAGGGATCTTTTACATATATTTTTTTCTGTTTTTAGTATTTATTATAAATACGTTGTTATAAATATAAATATATCATCTGTGAAAATTTCAACCATCTAGCTATTACGGTTCATAAAATACAGCCTAATGACAGACAGACAAGCAGACGGTCAGAGGAGTCTTAGTAATAGGTATCATCCTTTGGGTACGCAACCCTAAAAAGCCATTTTTCGAGCATTATAATGATGGCTTTTAAAAACTTGTGTGAAAACAGAAATCTAATTAAATGGTAGCTTTCTATAACGCTTTTCATGACGCTTCTTTTTATTGAATTAAATGAATAGAGCCCCAAGAAAGCCGTAAAAAGTGACACGTTGCTTCAGCATTTATAACGATTCTGGAAATGAATGGACTCCAGTTAAGTTTTATTTACTTTCTTTTTTGGAAGGCATTTATCCTGGTACTTTATGTACACTATCAATTTAGCCTTTTTTCCCCATGTTGGTCCGAAAACTATGCGTAGAATATACCATCTGTCAGCCTACAGAACAGCTCGTAAGAGGCGATTAAATCTTGTCAGGGTAGAGATCCGACGTTTAACTTATTTCTGCCACCATAATGACATTGTCGTGTTCCGGTACGGAGAGTAGGGTAGTCAGTAGACTTGCACATCAAGCCTAAAATCCCGGCCACAGGATAGTGACGCACCTAAAACATCTATGGTCTCTATAAGCCACGGTTGTTTCTTTGTTGTCTTACCATCAGGAGAGCCAAACAACAATCCAAAACGATATTTTTTACTTTGTCTGTATATCTGTACATTTGCGCACGCTAATCTCAGAAATGGCTTAACAGATTCAGATGAAGTTTTTAGAAATATGTTTTGATAGCCTTTCACTTAAAACTTATTTAAAAAGGTTAACAAATAAAGAAGTTATGTCAATTTAAGTCAATTACGTAATATGACCAATTTAAAAAGAGCTCTGGTATCATGTCGAACTAAATGGGGTTCAGCTTATGCTGGAAATGTTTCAGTTTAACGCGACGCTGCCTTGAGTTGGGTATATAAATAAATAATTAATTTAAAATGCGGGTGAAGTCCCGGTTATAGCTAGTGTAAGATACATTTCGTGGTTTCATAGGATACATATCGCTGAGTGTGCTGAGCTTCATTCTACCAACTCCTTTTCATCACCGTTGCACTGGCCGAACGGAATCGTACCATTCATACTTATTTCACGAATTAGGACTAAAAGGTTCGCCTCATCTTTCATCATTTGTACGGCTAAAGATTGGAACTGTTTACCCAAAGCAGTGTTTCTGGAAAATACAACTTATCTGCCTTTAAACTAAGAGTAAATAGGTTTCTTTTTGCTTAGTACATTACCACCTTTAACTCCAGCATGAAATGCATGCGCTCCCTAATATTTGTTGAGTAACGCTCGTAGACCACATTTGTAATAGTGAGATCAGAGAAGGAGTGAGATTGGATGAAAGTGTCGGTGTAAAAATGAGAAAGGGCATGCTCTGATGGTTCGGTCATGTAGAAAGAATGAAAGACGAAAGATTGACAAAGCAGATATACATGCGAATGTGGATGGAGGTAGGTATCCGGAGAGACCTAGGTTGACATTCCACGACTAAATAGCTTGCGTATTATCCAAGGTTAGTGTTAAGAGTCTCCGCAACCGGCGAGTATGCATGAAGAGATTGATGAATGTGGAGGAAGCTAGGCAGCTGCTGTGTACGGATCGTGACGTTTGGCTCTCGATACTCTCTGCCTACCTCGCAGTGGATCTGGCGTGAAGCTATGTAAATGTAATGTAAGCAACAGTGTTTATTTGGTTTCTTAGCACTTATTACAAAACACCAAAAATAATGAGATACAGTTTTAATTGACAATTTATTTAAATAATTCAAAACAAAAAAAAAACAGCAATGGTGTTGAATGTCTCCGCAAATATTAATTAATTATTATAATTATTACTTACCAATTATATAATAATTTGTAAACAAATAAAAAAAAATCCATTCCATAAAAATAATAAAGAAAATAATATATTTTTGCAGTTTTTATAAGCACTTACAAGTTTTTATAAGTTAAATTTTTTAGACACAATTATGTAAAAGATAACTTCAAGTAATGTAAATGCTAATATTTAGTGCAAATGACTTCAAAAACTTGTTCTTGACTTCAAATAATATAAAATTAATTCGTCCACGTATTAGAGCGTTGGGTTTTTTTTTTGATACGGACTAACTTGTTGCTAACCGAGTGGCTGTTACAACTTCACCGGACTTGTAGCGTTGGGTTGTATATTATTCTAACATAAAACAAACCACTTGGAAAATCTCAAACGTACCTACTATTAAAAGACTGTAACAATCTTTTTCATAAAAAAAAACTTTCTTTTAGTATATCATTGACACTTTATGAGTGAGTCCGACTAGACTTGGCCGGTTTTTCATATCTCAAATGTTTTTCAGATTATTCTGAGAAAGAATTACATTGCTTGGGATTATAATGTGCCTGAGATGGCGATAAGCTTGCCACCTATCACATCAGGGCCCTAGTATCTTGGCTAATCGTGGATGTTCTAGTATATCTGCTGGACTCTCGGGTCGTGAATATAACAGCACACCTCGGTCTCCCCTTTGGGGATAAGGTGCTTTTTTATTTATTTTACTTTTTTAAAGAAGAGGATGCACAAAAGCAAGTGGGTCACCTGATGGTAAGTGATCACCGCCGCCCACAAACAACCGCAACACCAGGAATATCGCAGCTTTGTTGCCGACCTTTTAGGAATGAATATTCTCTTTTTCTTGAAAGTTCATAAGTCGTATCCATTTAGAAATACCACCGCTGGTAATTCGTTACAAGGCAAAAAATGACGAGGTTTAGGAAACGCACAGTTAAGGAGCACAGTTAAGGAGAGCAAGGTGGTAAGCGTGGTATTTTTAGTTAAATCGTGATGTCCTGACATGAAATTCAGCAGCAGGTATCAAGCCAAACAATTCTTCAAAGCATTCATCGTGGTAAATGATGTAGAAGACACTGAGAGAACAGATATCTCTACGTAACGCCAAAGAGTCAAGCCGATTGGAAAGAGCTCTGTCGTCGACGATTCGAGACGCTCTACGTTGGATACGGTCAAATGGAAGGAGCTGGTACTATTATTCTAAAGACGATTACATTATCGACGGTACGGTAAAAGTAAATCTTGAAACGTAGTATTTAAAATATGTGGTTATAAAATCTCTAACTTCATGGACATGTTGGGTATACTATATATATTATTCATATCTGTTAATCTATTGTTAGTTTTCTAAATGATCCCTCGACTCCAAAGGTTTCATCTAAGTTGACAGTTTTATCCTGACGTAATGCTTCATTTGATTTTATGTTTTCTTGCTCTTTAAACCAACTAATGTGATTCTTAAGCCTTTGCATCCATTCATCTGAAACAGATTCATAAATAATAAATATCCCTGGACAAATTACACAGACTGAACAAACCCCTAAGTAAATTACACGATTGTGTTACGGATTGCAGTCAACGATACTAATACATTGAAATACTAAAATCGATACCGGAAATACATACATCTGCACAAACATAGTAGAAAAAGCTTTATTTTTTTCCATAGAAACTTATAACTTAATATCAGGCGGTACAAAGTTCGAGGGGTCAGCGAGTAAACAATAGATATCTCTAGACGAATTACACAAACCACCAAACTAAATCGATTGAACTTAAAACAAATTACATGCTTTTATTATACTTGTTAGTCCACGATACTAATACATAGAAATACTAGAATAAATTTAATGTACAATCAGACCTAAAAATATAAATGTCTGTATTTCCGGTATTGATTTTAGTATTTCAATGTATTAGTGTCGTTCCTTCTTTTATATGGCTAAAAATACATCTTACCATGAAGATCATAAATTGAACCAATGTTGCCACCATACTCTTTAGGGAGTAGTTCTTTCGGGACATGCTCATATAGGTCGTTGACATCTTTGTGAAAATGGATCTAAAATATAAATATACACACATATATTTTTTTTTAATATACTTAATATAAATAAATTTAACAAACTCCTAGATACATAAATATAGACTGTCGTAAAACAAAAATATAATTATTATTTAGCCAAAACCCGCCGAAGAACAGTAGTTTATGTTTTAAATGAGAAACACATTCATTTATTCATAAATAATTTATAAATGACAATTAAGTATCTTTTAATTTTCAATTATAAGTTATATGTGAAAAATTACATGTGTATCTCATTTAAAATATGAATATGTGGAAGTTTCATCAAGCGCCAACGGTGAATAATATAGAATATAAAATGGAAAAACACACATTTTACACACATTCCACTTCGCAACCGAATCAACTTCAGGATAACAGGATTCAGGATAACTGCAGTCGCACAATACCACTATTTTATTTGATAGGATTTGGCAAAATAACTGTAGTATTATTTATTTATTTAAGAATTATCTAATAACTAGTGCCTCTGTGGCTTAGGTTACTATTATTATAGAAATGTGTAAAATGAAATAATTCAATAAAAAGGCGGACGAAGTCGCGGGCGCAGCTAGTATAATATATATTTATAAATGTTATAAAGTACTTACTCGATTACGAATTTTAATTGGAAGAACCATGCGCAACGTGGAGTAGATAGTTTGTATCCAAGGCGCGATATTAATTATGTGGATTGCTTTAACTCTCACAGGATATGCTTGCTGTAAATATATTTTAATTTTAACGGTTACTAGGCCAAGCTTCCTCAAATTACAGATTCTTTAGAGACCCTTGACAATTTATCAAAAAATCCATGGATAAAGTAAAAGTACACACTTAAAAAATGTATTCATAATTTACCAAGCGTTTGACGTTAAAAGTTAACTGCCCTACTTTAAACGGCTCGTAAAAAGTATAGGCGTCGATGTATCGGTGGCCTAATATTTACTGCTTCAGACTTATATTTTGGTAGTCCAATTTTGAATCTCATCATATACAAATGCGTTTTTCTCAATTACGTTATCTGATTGCTCTTATGGTGAAGGAAAACCGAATTATTCCGTATAACTCGACCGAATTAGGGATAGGTCTGGTTTTCATTCTGCGTTACAAGTTTCAGATAAAAGTAGCTCTGAGTAAAAACTAGCGTCCTTGTCGAACCCTTAGATTGGGTTTAAGACTGCTATGGAACGGTAAGTATAAAGTTAAGACCAAGAAAACGTACAGGTTTAAATAAAATGGGGATCCGTACAGATACGAGTAATACTTAAAGGGGAAACGGTTACTACTTTTGTGTTTTAGTAACTGAAACCAGAATTTTAAGGTATATTTTAAAGGCTTCCGTAAGTCCACATAGTAATGGTATCGATGCTCATCCACATTTGTTGTCCGACGAGTGCTGTTGAGCAGAAAACTGTGGCACTTATTTTATTGATGAATCAGCAGCAATATCAGAGATTGTGAGCCCATTACCCCTGGTAAGGATTTCATGAGCTCATTGCGTCTTGGTTGAATCATAGTTTGACTGGTGAATATTGTATTAAACGGTACTGTTTCTTCCCTAGTGTCATAGCAATTTGTGTCTTAATTCTCTACGTAGTTATGTTCAAGTCACAAATGATTTCTTAGCATGACTGTTTACGACAACGTTTTGTATAACTTGACTCCGACCAAATGAGCGGATTGTTCAGGTGGCGTGGCAAGTGACGGTCGTGATCATATACTGAAAAGTCCGCCACTATTGTGTGTACCGACACACGTACCTAATCACATGTGTAGGTACACACAATATTGGTAAACGAACAATTCGGTTACTCTGTCCATCCGTATAGACGGCATCGTTTGACACGTGCAGGTCATAAGAGGTGAATAAAGGTTAATTGTGTCACTACCAACATGGCTACTATTGGTAGAGTGTTGTGCAATAACTCGCCCGGGTCTACCACTTTACCTATTCCAGCTGCTATAATGACATTGTCGTGTTCTAGTTCGGAGGGTAAGGTAGCCGGTAGACCTGCACATTAAGTCTAATATCCCGACTATGAGAAAGTGACGCACTTACAACATCTATGGTATCTATATGCCACGGTAGTCTCTTACCATCAGGAAACTCGTGTGCTATCCCGTAAAAAATCCAAACGAATACACGCTATATCATTGACGATGAAAGTGATGTTAGGTAGAATAGTTCAGATTTTGGATTCTTTTTCCTACTACTAGCTTGGGCTACTAAAAGTTCTTCACTTGTAGCCCACCCATAGCATACTTCTCCAGTTTGACGGTAGACTTAATAGGATAAACTTAAAGATCAACTTTTGAAAGCTGCAGCTGACGCGCAGTACTGTTTTTGTGGCGTCCAGTCTCAAAAGGAAAGGAAGTGTGCTTTGATCACCCCGGACATCTTCCATTGCCTTGTACTATCGAGAGGAAAGAGATGGTGTCGAAAGAGATGGGAAATGATTAGTAAGCACATGCAGAATGTAAATATAGAAAAAAAATAGTTAATGGACAACTATAAACATATGAAGTGATAATTTTAGTTTTAAAGAACTGTTAAAAGAAGGAGGTTCTTAATTCATATTATGCATATTATATTTTAATTTGTTACGCGAATGATCTGACAATTTCGAATGGATATTGATAATTCTTACTTTGTCATACTTCATAAGTGGTACTATCATGAAGTTAGAAGTATTATATGGAGATTACACTCCTAACAACGATCTGTCTCAAATATGTAGTATTGCCAACTCTTTCTAAATTTGACAACGTCATAACAAACCGGCCTTGTGAGAGTGAGATAACGAACCCTTGAAATATCGACAAAAATAATAAAATAGTTACCCAGAGAACATGATAATGAAACTAAAGTTGGTTTCTTGCAAGTTTCACCATTGTGCTTGTATTATGTACATGTGAGAGAGCGAGCGAGTGTAATTATGCTTGCTCCGTAAAACCAACTTAACTTGGAGTAAAACAGCTAGAAGATTAAAGAGCTTACCAAACAAATTATTGCGAAGTCTCTCAGTATTATTGGAGTTAATTTTGCGGCATGTTTAATCTTGCACGTCGACGCATCAAATATGTATACGTCACCGGCTACACAGTCATGTTTCAAACGCACGTCTCCTACCATGAACATTAATTTTACAGCGTCGACTGCTTCTGGAGCTTTTGCGTTCTCGTCTGGTCCTAAAGTGATAAGAGTTTATCGTTAAGGTGTGCTCTTGGATTTTTTAATTCTTAAAATTATTGGCTTGTAGAGTAAATTAAAAAAATATAAGTCAAAGGCTTGAGAAACTACATTTTCTAAGTGTTCTTACGGCTGGTGGTAGATAGCAGTGTAGCAAGTCGCCCGGGTAGGGATTCACCACCTTATCTATTCCTGCCGCCATAATGACATTGTCGTGTTCCGGTCCGGAGGGTAGGGTAGCCGTTAGACTTACACAGATCTGATAGCAAAACCACAGGACAGCGACGCACCTATAACATCTATGGTGTCTATAGGTACCGGTTGTCACATGCCATTTTACTGCTTACTACAAAACCGGTTTACTGCTTGCTACTAACTAATTGATTATTTGGCCTTATTTTCCTTTGGAATTATGAAGTCAAATAACAGCCGCTCTGTGTAAAACCTGGACCCTGTGTGAGGCCTGATGAAGTTACGGGATTAAAGTAGAAGGAAGAAGTAAGTTTATAGGCTTCAAGATCAATTTCGATGTTTAGTCCAAGTTAAAATATAATTCCAAGCGAGACAGTGGTATATTTTTAATGGGATATATTGTATTATATGTTACCTTTGAACATTGCTAAACGATAGCCTTCAGGGGTTATTGAGGGTAGGGCGAGTATCAATCTGAAACGCAAAAGTTCATCTTATTATTTTCAGTACCAGGATGACCGAGCTTTGCCCGGTGTTTAGTAGTACATCCCATTTTTTTTTGGATTTGTATTTGACATAATTTACAATGTTTTTCTTGTTTCTGTAGGGCTTCCAGGAACAGTTTTCTCACAAAAAAAAGGAACTGAAAACAAGAAACTTTCGGACTGGGTTTTGAACCCAGGTTTCCGCGTATTCAGGTGCCCGATTTCCCCAATGAGCTATTCTAATTTAGGAAATCATGGCGAAATTTAGTTTTGTATTGTTATGATATAGGTTTTTATTCCATGAAAACGCGATTAATAAAAGAAACCTGAAATAAAACCTAGCTAGATCGATTTATCGCCCCCGAGACTACACATGTACAACATTTCAAGAAAATCGTTTGAACCGTTTTCGAAATCGCTGATATATACAAGAATTGCTCGTTTAAAGGTATTATATATAAATATTAAACTTTTTCCTAGATTGTTTTTCATCATTATATGTTTATTTAGTTTTATAAAACACACAAAGTCTAAGGCGTGTGGTATATCTTTCATTTTACACTTATAGTTTTTTCACTGGTTATTTCTATTGAACTTATAAATTTCTTACCCTATTAATTCGTGACTCTTTATGCTATATGAAAAAGTAAAGAAAGCCTTAACTTTTTATATTTCTTTATGGAAGGGTGACAATCTAGGTGAGCTGTGAGTTATTAAAATTGACTTCTGTGTGAAGATATTTTAAACAAACAAAAATATTAATAACTAGTTGTGCCCGCGATTTCTTCTGCTTTTTTATTTTTTATTTATTTTACACATTTCTAAAACAACATTCTAAGAACATAGACGTAGCCTAAGATTTTTTTTAGTACCAAATCTGAAAATAGATGGCGCTGTATATTTTTACATTGCGACTCAATTGACTTTGCCGATATATTTTTCCTTTAATTTATTTATTTGTAGATTAGGTATAACTCGAAAATCTCTTCTTGGATCAAATCTATATGGTTACGTCGGTTAAAAAGAATGATTGAATTGAATAATGTATATTTCCTTCTACGACTAATGGTACTAATACTATTACCGATGTCTACTACGCTGATGATGATGTGGAGAATACTATTACCAATCTCACACAGCATCATGTTATCAGGGGTTGGTTGGAAGAAGTTTTGGTATATAGAGATTAGTTAGCCCTTTGTGCATTTGCTTTTGTCACTATCATATAGTTTTACATTCTTTTAGGTTTATTTACAATAATGTGTGAAATAAATAATTAATCTGTAAACCAACTTACACATCTTTTATAAGTTCCTGTAACTCTGGACGAGTTATATCCCTGTTTGTAAAGTACTGCGGTAGGACGGTCCGCACTGTGTAGTACATGTCCAGTTTCCTCTTGCTTTTTTCCAAGGAATATTTGCAACTTC
>DVZL01004974.1:0-12444 GCA_018236625.1 Lasaia peninsularis
TAATCAACTTATGCTACAGAATTAGTAAAATATAAAATAATCTATTTGGTATGAGTTTCACAGCATTTGGTATATTTATGTCGAGAATCTTTAAATAGATTAAACTACTCAGGAATTCTAAAGGAAAATGCTAGATATTTTAAAATACGGTACTGAGAACAAGGAGAACAATCCATAATTAACTGCCAATTACTTCGATATCTAGAAGAAAACCAGATAATTAGCGTTCGCCGATACGTTTTTCGTGGGGTCGCTCTGCTGGTGATCTTCTGGTTTATCTAACTCATCGATGTAGGTAAGCAACTACAAGCCCGATTTGAGGGTAATGAGGACCTACTTAACATGAGTGATGTAAAATATAATATTAGTATAGGAACTTGCCGATGCCGAATCGTTACTCTCCACACCCGAAATTAATAAAGTAGTAAATGATCACCAAATCTTAGCGAGCAAATTAATGTATTATTTCTGCCAAAATAAACCTCTGTGATTGCCATAAAATGTAAGCTTGTTGCCAAATAAAGTATTATGATGCCATAGGTATTAAGTAGGTTAAGTTTTTATATATTTATTTAGGGCTAATAAACCTTTTCAGGTCAGGTTAAATTAATTAACAATTTTTGGGTTAAAAATTATTTTATATACCTACCTTTAATTATAACATAATCCTAAATCAACCAAACTAACACGAATGATACAAAGATAACGGTTCAAATTATAACTTAAGAAGCCCTATCGATCGATTCTACTTACTTTATAATTATTAATCTCTAAGAAATGTGAACTTTATTAATTTTAAAATGTTATTTCTTAATATGAAGACAAATGTGTTGTAGGTATAATATAAGCAATACATGAAGTACTTACATCGAATAAATTAATGAATGCTGCTCAAGCTGAGCCAGAAGATCGGTTATTTATTTGATTAAAATAAAAAAGTAGTATTTATTGGCCGCGTGAGAAAAGCACGCCGTGAATAGTTAAAAATAAATTGGCGACGTTCTTCCTTAAAATAAACTAAAATAAAAATAAATAAATTGTTGTCATAAGATTTTAGGTCAGATAACACAAAATGACAAACATCCAAGACTCTACAGAATATAACTCACCAGCACTTTCGACGGCTCCGGGAGACACGGGCACTGGGTCACACTCTCGCTCCCGATCGTCTCTCCTCTGTTCGAACTCACTCACTCGCCCCTGTCTCCCCCCATTGAGTCCTAGTATAGCGTCTATCGTATGTCGCGGACCCTGACTGACACTGGCCACTTGAGTCAACCCCAACCTACTTTTCACAGCATCAAAACTTTGATTCAAGTGCATTTGCTGCGCATGGAAAAACATCCCCATACGGTTTAAAGTCTCCAAGTTTTGTTGGTGTTGTGACATCGATATGGACTGGTCCGTGACGTTTATCGAGGACGTGGAGTTGGGGCTGCTCATCTGAGATCGCGGACTGTTAGTCTCCGAGCGATCTGGCGTTTGGGATCCATAGAACCGATCCTCGGGCACGTCCATCTTGCTCGGCGGTACGAGCGTTACTGAGGCAGGGTAGAGAAAGGGGCGGAGTCGGCGGTGGGGGTTGAATTGCCCATTGAAAGTGCGAATTTTCGGGTCGCGAAGTGATTTTGTTTGAAAAGGCGCAAGGTACTATTAGCATTTTCCCCTCGAGACTTCAGTATTGAAGCGTTCAATAGTTCTGAGCTCGTGATTGGGGCGATTGTGAGAGCTGTTAGATCCCATTCTTCGCCCCGTTTCAACTATTAAGTAGTTTATTTGGCAGATTCTTAAGAGAACTTAGTCGCCCGCGCCGTCGCTATTTTCCTACTTTATAAGTTATCTCTTTAGGGAACTAACCGTTTCCATTTTGTTAGATGACTTGGTTATTAGATTATTTCTACAGGTTTTAAGGCAATTATAGGCACACATTGTTGAGTTTGGTATATTATGAGTATTATGTTTTAATTCCATACCAATGGGTACTAAGTACTTAATTGTTTATCATTTTAAATTATAATCATTGAAATTAGCTTATCTTTTTATGTTCGGCCGTCGGAATATTTTTTATACTATTTTTGAGATACATCAGCGAACAAGCAGACTGTTCTTTTAAGACTTAAATAAAAAGTATCCAGAAATTGATTCGGGTAGACTTGGTTGAGTTTGGTATATAAAAAAATGACAAATATAATTTTTCTAACAATAATAATAATTCTAATTATGTTCTATTAATATTTACTGTCGAACATACGTACCTATAAATTGTAAATTGTTCATCTCCAACTATGAAACATTTCTACGTACCTACCTACCTAGTACGTAATAGGCACCTAGGTAACTGTTAAAAGTGTTTCGAGCATGACTAACTGATGGGTAATTAGTTGTTGTTAGCAGTGTATTTGACGACGCGGGAGCTCCTTTCAAGGCTTCTCCGCTTTGGGCTCCGAAGGTACAAAAGGCTTCTATTTAGGTATGGAGCGGGGTGCTTATCACTGGTATTATTTTCACTATTAATGTATTGAGGTATTTGCTGATATAATGCGCAAAAATATTAGTTTTCGCGCAAATAGTGAAGTGAGTTTGGTAGGTAGGTCTGAATTATAGTAGAAAGAGTTTTGGTAAGACATAAGACTTTAACTTTGCATGTGTGTTTTTCATTATCTTCTATTCCATATTAGGTACTTTCAATAAAAATAGTTTAATTAATTTTTTGATTTTTTTATGATATACAAAGCTTTAATTTAGCTAAAAACACACAAACAGATGACCAAAATCGCGGTGTATTTTCTATAATAATAATAAAATAATATTTTGTCATAATTTTATCATAGAATGACACTGCCGCCAATTACAAATAAAGTTTTCAACATAAAACACCAACTAGAGCGGTCGGAGCTCGTAGCGCAAACAGCCGGACATCTCTGTTAACACGAATTTAACCAAATCGGTAAACCGGTAACGCAACAATAACAGCTTTTACGGCTGACCACTCCAATACTTCTCTAAATCAATCACTTTTAATTAAAAATAAACTTTAATATGCAAAACAAATAGTTGAAAATCTGTCAACATGAAAATCGTAGTACCGACGTTTCATAGAAACACTTTCTTTTGTAAACGTATAATCTGTCTCAGCTTTTGTCACCTGTCTCGTTTCCTCTCATCTCGGTGTAGCGACGGTTGCTAGGGGGCGGGGATAGTGTGACGTCACGAGTTTATAGACCAATCAGGTGTGCATATTTTTTCTGTTATCTTTTGTATGTTTCTTTTGTGCTAGGGTAAGTTGGGGACATCGAGTAGCTTAGATAAATAAACTAGTTACCTCTTGACAACTTAACTAAAAGTTAAATCCTAATTGAGCAAGCTTTGGAGACATGTTAATTATCAGTTAGTCCACCGTTGGACTAAATTTTGTGTTGTTTTTGTTTTTAGCAATGAGTCTACTGCTGTAACGGCAGTTACAGTAAGCATTGGGATTACATGGTAAAGTAAGTGTGGGTTTGTTCTGAAACACCTGCTGACATGAGCCGTAAGGCCATTCCACCTGATTTACCACATGTGGCACTAAACAAACTATGGTTTTGGTAAACAAACGATGCATTTTCAGACTGTAATGTGTCCTCGCCTTAAGCCTTCAAGGATGTTAATGGTGTGTTACTGACTTTAAATTGGGAAATTTACCCTGTGTGAGTTTACTGACTACCCAAATCACAACAATAAGTGCTGACACTACGGCGACAATCTAATGCGTATAGGTATACTAAAAACTTGTAATTCCAAGTCAGACATCCAAGTTACACCAAACTGTGCGTCGAACTCTTGTCGTTTACGCATCAGTGACTTTGGCAGAAATTGAAGTTGTGCAGAGATACATGAGAGGCTACTTTAACAGGAATGTTCTCAGGTTCACGCGAGCAACACGACTTTAACATCCTTGGTGTGTTTGGATTGATACCTACCTACCTACCATTGGGATTCTATTGGAAATCTGCCGACTGTACCTCTATTATGTTTGTATACAGAGTATTCAATTAAATATACGTGACTTGAAATAACTAGAATTAATAATAGGTCTGTACTTATATTTTTTTGGAAATATCTATGATCTAAAGTCGAACCTAACCTGATAAATGAAGTCAGAAACAATAACAATAGATAATAGTCAATTAGCTTGGGAACTGCCCACCGCGACGACGTGTGAGGCGTGAATATTTCACGAAACACCTTGATTGGATCCAGTCGGACGAGTTTTCATTATTTTTAATTGCTGCGAGCTTTACATTTTAAAAGCAATTCAATTTTCCGCCGCCGCCAAATCAATTTGCAGTTTTTCATTACCGTAATGATTCGCTTCAATATTACCTTTTATTTTAATGACATTACAAAGGGGGAGGGGGGGGGACATCCGCCGCTGTTATTGCTTTGGTTCATCAATTATTAATTTTAATACAATTTGTTGTTTTTCAATGGAATGAAGTTCTTGGACTTAATTGGTATTTATATTTTGTAGCACATGACTGAGAATGTTATTTATACGTTTCATAAGCAGTATGCGACGACCCCATCACCTGCTAGTGAAATATTTTCGCAACATTACTGACTGGATCGTCTTATCCTCGCAGCCTGCCGGCGAGCCGGTAGTAGTTTTATATATAGTTTAAATAAAAAAAGTACTTTCGCGCCTATTATTCCCTAAGGGGTAGGTAGAGGTGTGCTAGTATATCCACGATTAGCCAAGGTACTAGGGCCCACGATGTGATAGGCCTATCGCCAATTCGGGCACATTAATTCGGGCGCGGGCAATGTAATGCTTACGTACCTACTCAGAATAATCTGAAAAACATAAGAAAAGTTGCCCGATCTAGGAATTGAACCCGGAACTTTATGCGGCTAACGGTCTTAACAAGCGACAGCTGTACCTTTACACCACAGATGCGATACATTACTCAAAAACTATATAAATGCTTATTATTAAAAAGTAATATTAATAGGTAGGTACCCATAGGTAGGTATATTCAGGTACACTACGTGTGTAATACATACGTACGTAAATGAGCAAAAAATATGTTACATTTAAAACATATTATATTAGACTTTTATGAATAATATTTAATCCTAAAAGGCGAGACCTGTACTCCCCGTGCCCGTAGAACATTCCATCGCATATTTGTGATCTCATAACACTAATCCTATATTATATAACATTCTCGTGTCACAATGGTCGTTCCCACACTCCTCCGAACGGCTTGACCAATTTTAATGACATTTTGTGAGCATATTGAGTAGCTCTGAGAATCTGCCAACATCTATTTTTCACAGCCCTAAGTGCGGGCTGTACGAAGTTCGCCGGGTCAGCTACTTATTTATAATAAAATATATTTACATAAAATAATTGTTTTTTTATTTAAGTTATCCAAATTTTAATATGGGGTCCGCCAGCATCCCAGTGTAGGAATAACGTGTGCGCTGGATATTGTAGGCTTCTAGGGTTATGCTTAGGAATGTTCCGAAGGTCTGGTGGTGGACCCGCTGAAGTTGGGCATTTAGAGAGATTCGTTACCTGAAGCCCAGTTATGTACCTATTACTTTGTAGGAGCATGACAACATTTGACTGTCTTGAGTCAAACTACGAAACCGGGCATTATGATCGTACGGATATTATTTTATTTTTGATTCAGATTTAATGTAGTACCTAATTTAATTAGTAAGAATTGTCTGACATAACATGAGTAGATGCAGATCTTTCACATTTCCGTACCTCCCCATGTCAAACATATGCCTACTTAGGTACGTCATAGTTAGAATTTAGGAAATATTCCAAACTCATTGGCTTAGAATAGCCGGTTTAATTAAAATAACTAGTTGCTAATGACGAATTGAACGCCGGATTAACGAGCTTAGGTCACAGGTCGTCTGGCGTGAGGTGGGGAATAATCGACTAACACCACAAAACAATTTGGTGCTAGTGTTGGTGGGACTCAATATATTGTATCGATGGATGACAACTTAGGTTACAAGTGGACTGATTTCAAACCAAAACAAATACAATCATCACTACCGAGTATAAAACGAAGTCGCTTTCACTGTCCCTATATCCCTATGTATGCTTAAATCATTAAAATTATGCAACGGCTCTTGATATCTTAAACAGATACAGTGATTTAAGAGGAAGGTTTTTATGTATATAACATGTATAGTATACCCGTGCGGAGTTGGGACGGGTCGCTAGTTAAAAATAACAATTCAAACACCACAAAAAATTCGAGCAATTAACTCATCAAAACAAATTTAGAATTGTACAGCGACATGACATTTAAAACTTGGTAACTACAAGTGCAGAAAAAATGCAATTATTTGAACAAAAACTAGCCGCCCAAATTATTATAGAAATTTATGCGGAGAAATGTAAAGTTAACATGCTATGGCATGTGCCAAAATCATAAATTTTTAATAATTACTTTAAGAGACCAACGACGATTTCACCAAAATTTGCTCAATAATCTAAGAACGTATTTACGTGATAATGTTTATTTTCTATCGATATTCACTGTGACATCTCTATGTCCTGTCACTTGACAGCTAGCGCTGTAATTGTTGAATGAGGCAGCATTAAAGCGCCAATTAACTGACATTGATTGGTTTCTGTCCCCCCCCCCCTCCTCTCCCCGTGCTCGGCTCCAGATAAATGTCCGGACAGGGAGCGAGCGGACGCGGCGGACGACGCGAATTTAATTAACACATATCAAACCATCATATTACATTTCTAACCTGTTATCTTAGAATTTAATGTTGTTGACTTTCAAAACACACACTACGAATGCAGCGTCGCTTGTCCGTGTGGTGTTAGTTGTAGATGACTCCATGTGCTTGTTGTACTAATTACTGACGCTGTAAGTCCTAACATTTGAACGCACTACATATCTTTATCTGGACACTTATACTATCAGTCACGAGAACGTATGAATTATGTAAACAAACGTTGAGAAGTTCCCAACATTTGGGTCAAAGGAAAAAAAAATTAATATTTAATAAATTATTAGTAAAGGAATTGTAAGCATCCGTAGAAAAATACGAACAGAAATAGAAATAATAATGATATTATTACTATTCATCCATTCCATTATATACACAAATACATAATAACAAATAACAAAAAAGATACAATTAAAGGTAATAATTAACAAAACTAACAACAGTAACAAAATGATAACGAAAAAATAACAAAATTAGTAATAACAACAAAATCCGCGTTTTTTAATAAAGCAATGAAACATATTCGTGCGTATTCAAAACTTGAATGACGTTTATTTCAAATTAGCGAACCGCGATTTTGCATTCCCTGAGATCGGCGCGAACGAAGACTAAATTAAAAAGGTTATTACTTTCTTATAACCCGTATATATTTTTATTTCGATTGAATATGGTCAGTTCATTAATGTCTCACAGTAAAAATATTTACTTGGTAAAAGAAGTGTGTTTACAAAAATTATAGCTTCTCGTGACGGGAAGTATAGTAATATTATCATCTTATAATAACCGTTTACTATGGACACAGGTTCGCGACAAATTGCTAAGTCACTTTGCTTCATAGATCTCATTGATAAACATGACGCTAACATCGATTTTGTTCGTCATCTTTAAGATAATCAAAATATCTTGGTATTTTTACCACGTTGTCTATAAGCGATACCTCGCTTATTATAAATTTATAATTTTCAACGTCGATATTTGGTGGAGTTTCCATAGCATATACACTAATATTAATTTTAGGTGGTACAAAGATTTTTTTTATAATATGGCAACAAATATGTACACGGGTCTTTAGACACCGTAGATTTTGCAAAGGTATCGCTGTTTTGTGGCCGGGGTGATAACCCTGTTGTTCAAGTCTACCGCCTACCTCTTCAGATTGGAACACAACAATATCATTATGGTTGCAGAAATAGAGAAGGCTGTGGTTCCCATTCCTATCCCTAATGAGGAGGTGAGGTCAGGTTCGCCGGGTGTATTATTTCTTCTATCATATTCAATTTTTTTACAGGACGAATTTTAGCCTCAGTATCTAAATTTGGAAAAAATGATCAAAAATAAATATTGGGTAAAAAATTGATAATGAGAATTAGGAGATAGACATAAGATGCTTTTTGTCCCTTTCCGTTCTTAGGCGGGCGGTACGAAGTTCGCCGGGACAGATAATAATTATATAAAAAGTAAATCAAATTTAGCTCTAAGTATAACAAAAAATACCAAATTAAATATTAAGTATCTGGATGACCGAGCTTTGCTCGGTGTTTTTTTAGTACGACGTATTTTTTTAAATTATATTTACTTATACCTATGCAAACTACTTACTGGTAAAATATGAATAGTATAAAAATAAAAAAAGAAACACTCCGGTCCAAGTATTTCTCGTGAGATTGGAACCCAGGCTTTAAGGCGTCCGATTTCCCTGATCGAGCTATTGTAACTTCATAAATGGTGGCGAAATTTAGCTTCGTATTCTAATAATATTGTAAAAATAAAAAAACACTTTTTTATTTTTACAATATTATTTGATTGATGGCCATTTTCAATAACCTATCAACGATAAGAGATAGGGGCTACCGTAACCAGGCAACCACTGTTATCAATAAAAATATCTTCGCAAAAAAACTCTAGTAATCGATAAGTTATTAAAAATGGCCTTAAAAATACAGTTTTTGAAAATGGAACCTAGCTAGATAATAAATATCGATTTATCGCCACCGAAACCCCCTAAATACCAAATTTCAAGAAAATCGTTCGAGCCGATTCTGAGATGACGATTTATAATTCAAGAACGGCTAAACAGATTTGGCTAAAAATAAGGCAGCTCAGAACCCGTAGACGGACTCTATCCTGTTCCATTCCGTTCTGATGAAATTTTCTGTGCATATCGGATAGGTCTCAGAATCTGCTAATATTTATTCTTCAAACTCTAATATGGACAGTACGAAGTTCGTCGGGATAGCTGGTATTAACTACATACATTTGAAAAATGGACCACCAGAACCTGATCCAACTTGGGATCTTGGAATACAATATTCATTTCGACCCATATATCACTCAATTATGGTGCTGATTTATAATTCTATTTGTTTTATCTGTCTTCGTGTCCCGTGCTCTTATAATAAAAAAATAAGAAATAAATATCATCTAGCTTATATTCCCGAAAGGGTAGGCAAAGGTTAATATGCATCCACGTTTATAGTAGGTCCCTTTTACTACATAACAGGTGGTAACGGCGTCGCCATATCGGGCACAACCCGGAATTTCCTCACGATGTTTTCCCTCATCGTAAGAGTTTTCAGAAAATGTAATAAAATTAAATTAAAATTATTTCTTTGCCGAATTTTCGTAGCCTTATCTCGTGTTATATCAGACGATATCGGGTTCGGCTACCTAATCTAGGGGCTTTGAATAGGACACGAGTTTTTACCCAATGCGAATGCCATCGACCTCTGCAACCCAGAAGGGAAACTAGGCTGAAACTTAGATTACGAATTCAATGAATTTGGGTTTTCTCGGGATGATTAATGTATCGAATATGTGTGTTAAAAAGTTGTTACAAAACAAAAGTTTTTAATTTTACCAACATATTCTACTACAATGTCATGTCGTGTGCAAATATTTTAATGCATAATTTACATTGATTTTTTATTATAAAACTATATAGATACTATATATACTTATTATCTTGTTATTTATAAACATTAACATACACCCGACTTATTTTAACCCTGTCTACCATAAACTACCACCGTCTCCAAAACTTAGCCAGTCAGGAGAAGAAACGGCAAACTAATTACCCGGCAATCCTCACTAATTTGTACTACCACCGTTTCCAAACCTAGCCAGTTGTACTTAAATTAGAACTTATTTTTAATATCGCACGCTTAGAATTAAAGTGATCGAATACTATTTGAGATAAATGAGCAAGAAAGTTTTCAAAAATTATAGTATTGAATACATCTTGATATATTTCTTTCGTATTTCGAAAACGATTGGTTTTAACCAATTTTCTGGATTATCCTTTTAAGTGTGTACCCAATTAATAATCAATTCATTGTAATTGTGTAATTACAATGATTTTTTTATTTATTTTCATTAAATTGATAATTTGCTCTGTGGTGTAATGGCATGACTGTCGCCATTTAAGATCTTTAGTACCGGGTTCAATTCCCAGGCCAGGCAACCTTTCTTAAAGGTGTCTTAGATTATTCTCTGTAAGCATTATAGAGCCCGGGATAATATTCCAATCCCGGGCTGGCGCCCAGAGTGGCGATAGGCTTGCCACCTATCACATTAGGGGCCCTTGTACCTTGGCTAATTGTGTGTAATTCTAGTATAACTACTGTACTTACGAGTATTGGATATACTAGCACTACTCTGCCTGCCGGTTCGGGGATAATAGGCATTAAGGTATTTTATATTGTGACTAATGGAAGGCTCACCCAATATAATATCTCAGACAAACTTTATCTATCGATATATTTTCAGTCCTCCAGTGTGTTATATTATAGTGGGTAGGTTTGCAAAATTAACATAATTCAAGGTCCCGGCAAAGGTCCGTAGCATTATCACCTTTAGTATCTTTAATATACCTATTTGCGCATATTTGAAAACCTGGCCAAGGCTTCCATACAATGGTTTTTGAAAACGGTTAAAAACACATTTGTTGTATGGGACTACTGTTTATATATTTATTTTATGTAGTGTACTGTTTTTAGTATTTTTTAATACATCATTTGTAAAAATTGAGCTTTCTAGCCGTCAGTGTTAATGAGATACAGTTTGGTAATTGATCAGCAGACGAATAGAAAAGGGTTAGTAATAAGGTTCCGTTCTTATCCTTCAGGTAGGGAACGCTAAAAAGGCTTTCTTTTGAATTAGTAAACTGATTGTCTTAGAAATAACAAAAGAATAAATAGAACAAGAGCCTTGAATAGGACTAATTAATACCCGTTTTGTTGCAAGGTATCTACTGAGAGACTTTCTTTGAATACACAGATTTTATCTAGCTACTAGCTGCGCCTGCAACTTCGTCCGTGTTTAAATTTATTATATATATTTCTTAAATAAATTTAGCCTTAAACATTTAGTGTTACATAAGCTATCTGTCAGTGAAAGTCCTATCGAAATCAGTTCATCCGTTACAGAGATTAGCTGGGACAAATAAACAGAGAGACAAATAGAATTCCTTAACTAAAGTGTATGTACATGTGCATTCAATAAAAATTAGTTACTTTAATTTTACAGTCACTTAGATTTGTTTTATTTGTATAGATAAAAAAACTATCTCGACACACAATCCTCCGTTGCATTAATGTCTTGTTCCGTTTAGTAAGTGTAGTAATCCTAAGTGTATTACTTAGTTCTACATGTATGACTAATTGGAAAAATATTTCCGTCTAGTTCTACAGGTATGTATGACTATTTGGAATTGGTAAAATATTAAAATTGTGTTCCTGTTAGTTATACATTTTACTTTTGTTTATTCTTAGTACTTACAAGAAAAATGTAAAATAATTGAATTAATTATATCTGATTATAATTTGACATTGAATTAATAAAATTAATTTACTTTAATCATCATAATAATTATTATAATGTTTTGACTTATTTACATTATCATTATTATTTTAATAATCCGGTTTAGTTTATTCGTATTTTTATTGTTCTGTGATTTTTATTTCTTCATGTTATGATTGGTGTATTTTGTTTATAATTAATTATATTAATTAATTTGTTATTTTAAAAATATATAATGATTTAAATTTGACACAAGCATTTGTAATATTTTAACACCAATTCATTAATGTGATTAACCTATTTCCTGCAATAATTAATTATGATTATGAACAAATAATTATGGTTACAATCGTTCACAAAATATTGATCAAATTACCAACAGACATTATCACTAAAAACATGTTTATTCAAAAAAATCCCTATCGGTGCATTTGATCCAATTTCATGATGATCACAATGTTTCTAGTCTACCACCAGAATCATGATCACAACCGTCCTTAATATTATCTTTCATAACTTATATAAAAACACAAGTTTTTAGTGGGAGATACACAATACACTTAAACCGATACATGCAAGCAAATAATATATCTAGAAAATAAACTGAATGAAGCTCAGTATAAGCGGAGGGATTGATTGATTGGGAACATACTGGTGACGCTAATGTTTTCCATATTTTCCTATTCTGTGTTGTCTAAAAGCATCATGAGACAAATATTAGTAAAAGGATTAATTATTTGAGCTAAACTATGTTGGTCGTCTCAAACCTGTCTAATTTGATAGTCATAAAGATGATATTTTAATTTAAATTAAGTAATATTTAGATCAAAATGCTCCTAATCTGCCAAGCAATATAATTACCACATCTTTTTGATTGCCATATTTATATAGATA
>DVZL01004975.1:0-12443 GCA_018236625.1 Lasaia peninsularis
GGAGGGTAAGGTAGCCGGTAGACTTGCACATAAGGTCTAACAACCCGACCACAGGGCAGCGGCGCACCTACAACATCCATGGTGTCTATAGGCCGCGGTTGTCTCTTATCATCAGGAGACCCGTGTGCCTATTCGCTGTCTTATACTATAAAAGCTGTGAGATTATACGAATTTTTTTGGTATAAAACTTTCCGACAATGTTAGTTTCATTGCTTGAGTATACTATAATAAATATTGATGGTAATATTTTTTTCATAGAAACGAGATTTAATACAGAATTCGGGAACAACTATCATAATATCATATATTAATAAAAAGTTTCTTGCAAAGTTTTTTTATAATTTTTCGAAGTTCCAGTAATCGACTTAGAAGTTGATCTAATAGTATTTTTGTACACGATGTGTCTAGCTACTGGTTCTTTGCCCACCTCATCCCGTTTGTATATTTAGGTCGGCTACATAGTCCGGCGGATTTGACTAGCGCGCCAGTTTTTACACAGAGCGACTACAATCTGACCTCTGCAACAAAGATGGGAAACCAGAGCTAATTTCTGATAAGGTGGAAATCGAATACAGTAATCAAGGTTTCTTTACAATGTTTTTCTTCGGGAATCGTACTAAATTAGAATACTCATTAGCAATTTACAGAGTTCGAACCTGGACTACCGGTATGGAACTCAGAATCACTAACCGTTAAACCAACGAGACTCTCATATGTCTAATGAATGCATCCCATTTCACATGTATTAATAGATTACGAAAATCAATACAGTACTTGGTAATCTTCCCCGATATCTCGGCAAAGTTAAACCGGGCTATTGAAACACAACATCAAAGGGGTATCAGCTACGATCTTGTTGTTTGATAAATAATGTGAAATTGATTGGATACTACTGTTTGGGATGTCAAAGGATAGATTAACACTGAATTACGCAAATATAAGTAACAGGAAACGATACCCCGAACCCGTTTGATGAATTCGTAAGAGTCTACGGAAAAAGCGGGGTGTTATAATTTTGGTATGGCTGCGTGTTAGCGCGTACTGTGAGCGTGTGAGTGCGTGCGTACTTGCGTGCGTGTGTGTATGTTGTACATAAATACATAGACACTAAAAAAGTTCAGTTTCGGGTTCTGTATAAAGATTTGATTAGTGCCTGATATGTTTGCTCCATATACCTTAACCCACTATCACGTTAATCGTGGGTGCATTAGTATATACTTCTGCCTATATTTTCAGGGATATAGCGTGACAATAGGTTTTTTTAATTACCGTTTGGCATTATGATTACCAGCAAGTGTAATAAAATTGTAATTTTGTTGTCATTTAAAATTAACGTTGCCGAAATCATATAAATCAAAATGTAATATCTGGAAATTGCACTCTTAACAACAACCTGTCCCGAACGTTTAATATTGCTAACTCTTTCTAAATGTCAAAAAATCGGCCTTGTGAAAGTGAGATAGCCGGCTTTATGAGATGTTCAATGTAGCGGATACGTCGTTATTAGAAGCGTAATCTCCTGTACGCTTAGCTTCGTGGCGGAAATACATATTTAATATGACAAGTAATAAAGTTAGAACATTCATAAAGGATCATTCATAATTACCATAACTTTACACAACTTGTATCCCTCGTCACACAAACAATCCCTAAATCCAGGGGTTCCCAAACTGTGAAACACTTCCTGATTCGTAATATTTGTCTTGTAATGTAATAACTTCTTAAAAACAATAAATAAATATTACAATAAATAAATAAACATCCACAATTAGTCAACGATATGAGATCTCACGATGTGACAGATAGCAAGTTTGTCACCATATCGGACACGAATCCGGGTTTCCTTCACCGTAAGAGTATCCAGTAAATTTATAGACGTATCACAAGTATCGCTTGTATAGTCTATGTGAAATAAAATATTTTATATTATATTCTATCAAACAAAGAAATCCAATTGATATAGATATGACACTGCTAACACGTTCCTCCTAAGAAGATTCCTAAGGCGTTTTTGCCTCGTACGACACAGTTGTGGGACAAATTACTAGCGGCGGTATTTCCAAACTAATACAACTTAGAAACATTCAAGAAAAGAGCATACTCATTCTTAAAAGGTCAGCAACGCAGCTATAATACTCCTGGTGTTGAGGATGTTCGTGAGCGGCGGTGTTCCCTTACCATCAGGTGATCCACTTGCTCGTTTGCTTCCTCTTCTACAAAAAAAACACGAGGCCAGACTTATTTGCGCAAGTCATGTGGTTGCTTAAATTATGGTCATTATATCTAAGTCAGTGCAGGATATTGTAGGTACTCTCTTTATGTTAGTTAGGAAACGTACACTAATGTTTTGTATGATTTCTGACATATATTCAAAGTTGGTGTCTGCATAGGATAATAATCCTTGTGTTCAATTAATAATTAACAACAGAAATGTTGAAATTAATTAATTGCAACTCAGAACAACGCCAGATGTCTTTCTATTTGTAAAACCATTGCCCAAAACTGTCAACACTATTCTTTCCGTATTGTATTTATTTGTAATTAAAAAACATGTTCTAAGTAAGCAATTCGCGTTGGACATTGAAATCTGAAAACAACATAAAAATATAAAGTTTTATATTATTTAAGACTAAATTTCTCTAGAGTTTACAAGGGGCCACTTTAGTTATTTACGAAATAATTGCCACTTATCAGGTTCGAACAAAAAAGATTGGGAACCTCTGTATTACCCAGTAACAATGGCTTCCTGCGAGACCGCCTTTTCATTTTAATTTGCTCCGAGATTTTGACACATTTTGTGAAATCACTTAATTTAGACTCCTCCCTGTAAGACCGGGATTAATTAATCACCCACGTAATGAATGATGTTGCCGCCCTGTTCTAGTTTTTACCAGGCTTTTCCTTTAATCACGGAAAATGAAAGGGATTAAATATCCAAATCTATATTGTTATACATATTTTTCGACCATCGACTCCATGTCACTCAGTGGGCTATAGGAAGTTCAATGCTTGGGATTTTGCTTCGGGACAAAGACGAGATTATTAGGCAGAAGACCAAAATGACTCATATAAACCAAAGATGTAAGGAGCTGAAGTGGCAGTGGGCTGGTCACTGACGTAGAAGCGATGGCCGGTGGAGTAGACGTGTTCTCGAATGAAGATCGCGTCTCGGTAGGCGTAGCGTTGGGCGTCCCTTTGCCAGGTAGACTAACGACTAAAGAGGGTAGCTGGTAGTGACTGGATGGTAAAAGCGGGAGATCGGGTCTTATGGCACACTGTGGGGGAGGCCTACGTTCAGCAGTAGACTAGGATGATGATGTATGTTGATGATGATTTTTTGCTGTCTTGATCTCGAGCTATATGAAAGTGGTATATTTTCAGCTAGTGTGCTAAACTATTATATGTTGGCATTTTTCAACCCCGTTATATCTGTAGTACCCGAACCTTGTAGAGAAATTCAAGGGCGTTTATGAGTTGTGACCAAGATTTGGTTTTATTCCCTTTCCTACGAAAACCCCTAAAGTAAACGGTATAAAAAGTAGCCTATAACCTACTTCAGAGCATTGGTTATCCGCATTAACCAGTCCTATACATTCAAAAATATCCACACCTTCGGGGTTTCTGGTTATGATAGTAGTGAGAGCTCTTATGGCTGTAATTTCCAAACTATAAAACTTACGGCTTGGAAGAAATTATGACATTTAACAAAAAAGAATTAATGAGACTGCGCGTTCCTAATTGATATCCGAATTCTCTCACAGGACCCCTTAAAAAATGGTAAAAAAAATGTTGGAACATAGGCTACCGAGTTGCCAAATTTCGTAACGATCGATTCGGTATTTTTACGTGAATCGTAATCGGGATACAGATAGTTGGACAAAAATACTGAAAAAAATTAAAATGTTGTTGTGTCCAAAATTCAATCTTCTAAAGTTTTATCATAGGTTTAAATAAATACGGTAATACGAGTAAAAAGTAACCTATTACTTAGACTCTGCTGTCCGTCCGTCCGTCGATGCGTTTGTCGGTCTATCTGTCACCAGGCTGTAACTCATGAACCGTGATAGCAAGACAATTGAAATTTTCATAGATTATTATTTATATATGTTGCATCTATTACAACAAATACTAATTAAATGCTTATTTTTTTACTGCCTTGTATAAGTTCTTGCTACAGAATTCGACTTTAAAGAGTTTAGTTGGTAAACTTACTTAAACGAAAGGCATGAAGGCTTCAGGATGGCAACGCACCATTTCTACATTTATTGTCTACTAGCTGTGGTAGATTTTGACCGCAATTTGGTTGAATTATTTGATATAATTCTAGTACATATTTCCAATATAAAATTATCCTCAGTTACTCCTTATTACATCAGTTAGCAATTATTTTAATTTTCCATTTTTTTTATATATATAAGTGGCAAGTGGGTCACCTGATGGTAAGCGATCACCGCCGCCCACGAACACCCGCAACACCAGAAGTATCACAGCGCAGCCAAATTTATAGACAGGTTCAAGGTTTTTGAGGCGTCGAAAGCATAATCCTCTCTGACGAAAGCACACACACCCGCCAGTGGTACAAAGGAATGCTCCAATTTGTACCCTGGGTAGGTGAGGTATGATATATCAGCCGGAGAAGATATTTACGTTTCGGTCCGAAAGAGCGAGGCCGGCTTTGCCGTCTCAAGATGGAGATCGACGGCATTTAGGTTGGAGTGAATTCCCCTGATGTTGCAGAAATCCACAACGAACGTGGATAGGGGTGCCGATAGTTTTTTTGCTCCGTTTGCCTCGAGCATTAGTTATGAAATTCGCAAACCCGCCCACCCCATAGTACACAGGGCTACCTGGAGGTCCCAGGTTAGGAACAGCCGTTCCTAAGCTAGAAACTCCAGGAGAGGATTGGTCTCCACTGCAAAGGCAAGTGGTATCTCCCTGTGGACAACTACTTAAAGCTTGCGAATTCATAATAATTAAAGGGAAATGGGCTTCCGGGTCTCTCACAAACCAGACGAAACGCAACAGCAAAGCTCCTACTTCACGTCGGCTTTTAGTGAGAGTGTGGTACGTCCCCGGGCGTGCCGGCCCATTTGGCTGCAACCATAAACAGGCACACAGCATGGCACTACTACACGGAAATACTTCAATTTTATTTATGTATATGTACAGATAAGATACCTAAAGATATATTATGCCATTTTTTTTTCAAGCCGTTGGTGTGATCAGTTCACTGCACTAACTGGTCGCTGGAAAGATGGCAGCGTAATATGACAGAAACTAAATACTTTTAAAAGGGATAAGACCTTCAGCAATGAAGTCACGACAAAAGAGTTTGTGCTTATTACTATCAAAAATTCTTTTAGTTATTAGCCATTTGGTAGCTTAACAATATTTTTTGTTATACGGGACCCTGTTAATAAGGCTTTGCCTGTCTGTCACCTAGCTCAGCAAGCATCTCATTAACCGTGGCAGTTACAAAGTTGAAATTTACACAGATAATGTATTTCTGTTGTAGCCATATCAACAAATATTAATAACTGAATAAAAGCAATATTTTATTTAATAGACAAAAAAAGGTTTTTACGAAAAATGCTACGAAACTCTACGTGCGCAAGTCCGACCAAGGCTTGGTACGGCACGTTTTTTTGTATACAACGTGTAACATAATTAACGCAAGAATCTGAAATAGTATGTTCAGAATCGTTTAGTGAATCCATTTAAGTGGTTTTTAATATGTGTTAATTTTCACCAAAATACGTTGAATATGACACAAATTATGGCTAATTCCGTAAAAAAACTTAAAGAGCAACGGCAGTTCACCATACATCATTTTAGTTACATCCAATATTAACGTCTATGAATAAAATATATTTAGTTTAATAGAATGTCTTTAACAGATTCTGATGATAAAAGAATCATAAATATAGGACTCCAGGTTATTGAATTATTATTCTTTATAGAAGTTTTATAGGTTATGTCACCATCAGTATATTTATTGAATTTCTTGTTGCTTAGAACGACTGATTAGTACCTTATTAAGGATGACTTTATAAAATTTACTCACGTAAAAAACAATTTGGACCTACAGTACGCGAAGGCCGTAAAAGATATTATTATCAATCCTCCGGCAAATGAAAGCTACAAGAAAATAAAAACAGAATTAATCAAGCGATTGTCGGCATCACATGAAAAAAAATGAAACAGCTACTTACGCATGAGGAGCTAGGTGACAAGAAGCCTTCGCAGTTCTTAAGACACCTTCAAGACTTAGCCGGACCTTCTGTGCCAAATGACTTCCTCAAATCTATATGGACCAATCGTTTGCAATAAGACATTCAGACAGTATTAGCGTCACAGCCTATCCATTCATTGGAACAGCTGGCTGACCTAGCCGATCGCATCCAGGAGTGATGTTACACCTCATAACGTAGCTGCTGCTTCAACTAGCAGGTCACACACGTCCTTATTAGAAAACTGAGAAAACTTAATACGATTACGCGTGTTAAGCAATACGGGACGTGTTTAACACGACACTTAGGTACCATACCATATCTTATTTCTCCATGCATTGGAGGTAAGATTTGTCATTATTAGAGAGGCTTTCGTTACGAGCTGTTGAAATTGTTGAAAAAACGGTGGCAAACAATATCCAAAAACAGGACTGTATCGGAATCCTTAGGCACGCACAGGTCACAAAGATGGAATAGGTATCAACGTCCATAAACAGTTTGAGTCAAGTATTTAGGAGCGAAAATAAAATCCTTGGGCAGTCCGGGTCAAAAAATAACGAAAACAGAAGAAAACCCAGTGAATACACACAGAACTCAACAAAGTGCAAGCGAAATGCGATCCGAGTGAAAAAAACATCGGTGCTCAGACGGGAAGAATGTCAAACGTCATATTTTTTGACTGCTCTCAATGGCAGTCTTTTAGCCAGCGTCCTTTATTTTTCATAACCTATTTACAGTACAGTGGCTGTTTTTTTTTGTTTAAAATACATTAGAAACGTTGTATTATAAGGGAAAGTAATAGTATTTTCGCAATAAAATATGATTCAATCTCTATAACACCAAAAAATATATTTTTCTCTTGTTGGAAAAATAGTTATTTAGCATGGCAATCTTGAAGCTACAATGATGTCCACTACGGGAAATGAATTTATTTAATTGTACTTTTAAATTACTTCTTTTTTATCTGGAGTTCTCTAAATAGGAATGAAGTATCGAAATACGTCAAAAAACTTTTTATGATTTTTGGTTGTTTTTAAATTTTAAGACGCTTTCAATGCCTTGAACTAAAAATCTGCCATAACTCTTTATTTATTTACTTTGTAGAAGCGTTTTACGACATCGAAATCGAACCTGAGACTTGACGATTGTCGTTAGTATTAAGTGTATACAAATAGACGCTTAGACGAATAAACTATACAAGAAAAAATACAAAAATTCCTTAATTACCTTGTATACACTAAGCTAATTAAAGAAGTTATAACAAAGGCACTTTTATCTGTTCAATTTATCTTGCAGACTATAAACAGAGTTTAGTTTCGCGAAAGCTAGGTAATCCTAGAATAAGTTTTTTCATTTGTCAGTTACAAAGCCATTTATTTCACAAGACAAAATTTAACTAGTTGTCGTCTTCGTCCTTGCCCGCACAAAACTAAAAAACTGGCCCAGTGCGAGTCGTCGGAGACGCGCACGGTGTGTTCCTTACCATGATTTGAAAAATAACAAAAAAATCATCATTGTAGTCTTATTGATTAATGTGTAGTCAATAAGACTTCAATCTAGGGGCACGGCAGTGCTCTCGTCAAGTCTATCAGCATTAGGTAAAAAATTGATTGTCTATTTTAATTTACATGTTTTACTAGCTGTCCCGGCTTATTATAATATTAATATTAAGTTTTTTTTTTAATAAGAAAACTTATTATAGCATAAATGATTATTTTGAAGATAAGATTAAGTAATAAATAGATCTAATTAATATTTATATAGATTGAATTGGGTTGAAGGAGTCACGGTTGCCGGGGAGTTTGTTTCGCTGTTTCTTCTCCTGACTGTCTAGGTTTGGAAACGCTGGTTTATGGTAGACAGGGTTCAAATAAATCGGGTGTAAATTAATGTTTATAAATAATAAGTTAATTTTTATATACTATATATTGTTTTACAAATGATAAATATATGAATGTATATTTATAATGTGCTAAAATATTTGCACATCCCGTTGTAGTGGTAAAAAAAAGTTTGTATTGTAATAACTTTTTAACACATAAAAAATAAATTATTTTAATTTCATTTCAAATAGCACCGACGTCACAGCGATGGGACGTCGGGTCGGGTCGGGATGGGTTATATGATGCTACCATGTAAGGCTCGTTCTTCCACGTCTGCCGAATACGGTCTAAAAAGTCACGAACCTCACATTTCGGAGTCAGTTTATAATTAATCAAACTCAATTCGAGTTAGCGGCAAACCACTTAAAATGAGCTCAGCAGTAAATCTATTCATTTTTTAGGGTTCCGTATCCGAAAGGTAAAAACGTTACCCACCCTATTACTAAGACTCAGCTGTCCGTCTGGATATCAGATAGATCTGTCTGTCACTCACCAGACTGTGTCTCATGAACAGTTGAAATTTTCACCGTTGATGTATTTCTGTTGCCTCTATAACAAAAGATACACAAAACAGAATTAAATCTTGTATATACAATTCTCGTGTCACAATGTTCGTTCCCGTACTTCTCCGAAACGGCTTGACCGATTCTAATGAAATTTGAGAGCATATTGAGTAGATCTGAGAATCGGCCAACATCTAATTTTCATAGTCCTAAGTGTGGGCACTACAAACTTCGCCGGGCCAGCTAGTAAAAATATAAAATAGATATTCACCAATTCTCAGACCTACTCATACCAAACCATTTAAGTCTGGTATGGGTACTTAGGCCATTTAGGTCTGGTATAAGTAGGTCTGAGGCACACAAAATTTTATGACATTGGAATGGAACGGAACAAGGTAAAAATATGACCGTCTCCAGGTTCTAATCTACCTCTCCACCAAGTTTTAGCCAAATCGATTCAACCGTTCTTGATTATATAGATTATAAAGTTGTGCTAATGTAATTAGCACAACTTTATTTTATACATATAGATGATATGGAATCCTTCATATGCGAGGCAGATTCGCACTTGGCTGGTTTTTCATGATTACACGAATATCTCGTTTCGTCTCGGGAATATTATGTTCCGAATTCATTTTAATAATCTTGAGAAATTACTTCCCGAGCACCTAATTCCGTAGTAAATTGGGTGGTTTGTTGATTCTACCGTTTTGTATTTACATATTACGTAAAAACGGTTTGCGTAACCAACTTATTAATCTACCCAGAAAAGGAGTGTAATGGTTTGAGTGAGTTTAAACAGATATATTAGCCGATTTTGAAAACTTCAATACATACTCTGTTTAGATCTGGGTCCCCTTTGCAGAATAGACCCTCTGTCTCTCTACCAGGTAGCTCGTAAGAGACGAGCTTAGGTTAACTGGGTCACTAACAACATAGCTACTGGTAGAGTGCTGTGCATCAACTTGGACGGATAGAGATCCACCGCCTTACCTACTCTACATGCCACAGTTATCTCTTACCATCAAGAGGTCCGTGTGTCTGTTCGCTGTCTTATCCCATAAAAAATAGTTTAAAACAGAGTCCGTCTGTCTGTCCCAATATATGTTTAGATTTTAGAAATGCATTATGCCGAAACAGTATTTTTTAGAATTTTAGTCTCTCTATCTGTTTGTACACACTAATCTCTGAAACGACTAGACCGATTTTGATGGGACTTTTATTGGCAGACAGCTGATGTAATAAGGGATAGCTTTGGCTACTTTTCTTTTAGAATTTTATGTTATAAATGTATAAAATAATATAATAAAATAAAAACGCGAACGAAGTCGCGGACACAGCTAGTCTAATAAAAAAACGGGATAAGGCCAAGAAGAATAATCACATAACACTAAAAAAAAACCATAAAAACATTTATGTCTCAGATATAGTACAAAATAATATTATCTCTTACACTAAAACAGAAAAGATAAATGCACACCAAAACCCATAACAGTATATTATTTAAGTGAGTACTTAGAGAGCGTGTATTTTTTGCGTATTCGCTTCCTCGAGGTTATTTTGTTGGCGTAAATATTTAGAGAAAATATAATATGTAGAGAATAAACATCACACACGATAAGGAAATAACACAGTATCACCGTCATATATAATGGTGACACTATTTTATTTATCATCATTATATTATGTAATATATAAGATATGTATACTTAAGAATAAGAGATAGTAAAAGCCATAGTAGTTTATAGTGCTACATTGCTAAAGTATATTAAGAATAAGATAATTATTATTTGTATTCTTTTGGGAATTATAATGTATCTGTCAGTGCATGTGCGCGAGTGTGTGTGTGTGTGTGTGTGTGCGCTTGTCTGTGTACGTGTGCGTGTGCGTGTGCGTGTGCGTGTGCGTCTGCGTGTGCGTCTACGTGTGCGTGTTCTTTGTGTTTTTTGTAAAAATACATCATCTGTGACAACTTCGACTCTCTTTGATCACAAGTCATGTGGTAGAGCCTGGTGACAGACACGCAGAGAGGTAGTCACCCGAGTCTTAAGAATAGGGTAGGGAACCTTAAAAAGAAATAAAAAAACGAAAGGAACCGCCGATGGCAGCTAGTGCCGTAATAAAGTAATGCACATTAGCGAACCCGGTTTCACCCTTTCCGGTTGTTAAACCGAATAAAGGGTAGGAAACTCCATTAATAAACAAAGACGTTCTGAAATATTCCCCTCGCTTCTGTAGGTGATGTACACAATTTGATCAAACACCTGAGACTGCATAAATATATCAGCAGACCTAGGATGCGTATGTAGAGGGAACCATTATTTTTATAAGAAAAAGATTTTAATCAGACGAAGAATATTGTTGCAATTTATTGTACTGGAATATAGAATTCTGGGCTTGGCCAGATTGATACTACAGCCTTACCTATGCATATTGAACATTGCCGTGTTCCAGTCTAAAGAGTAAGATAACCAGTTACATTTATCTCTTACAAACATATAAGATGACCTAGCTAATAACGTAAAAAAATAATATACTTTCGAATCCTTTACCTAGCTGAGATACATATTAATTAAACCTTCTTTGTTATACGACAAACTGACAAATAATCTTTTTTTGTGATTTTTTATGGGTTAAGGAAACGAATAAGCACACGGTTCTCTCAATGGCAGAACACAACCGTGGCTTATAGACACCATAGATGTTATAGGCGCGCCGCTGTCCTGTGGCTAGAGTATTTTGCCTGATGTGCAAATCTACCTACTACCCTACCTTCCTAACTGAAACACGACAATGTCGTTACGGTAGTAGGAATAAGTAGATGGATCCCCACCCGGGCGAGTTGCTGCACAGCACCCTACCACCAGCGGTCTTGTTGGCTGTGACCTTATAAACCTATACTCGCCTCTTACGAGCTGCCTGATAGGAAGGTAGATGCTCTATTCGACGCAAAGGATCCGGACCAACACGGAGAAAAATGTACAAAAAATCGTCTAATTTAGTGTAGTCGGGATGATATCTTTATGGCGCATCTTAGCCCTGCAGGACACGTAATATATCAAATTCTCATCAATTTTTCATGCGATGACGTTATCCCCATTGTGTTGCTTGGATGATAGTCCATAACATCGGGATATAGTTGTTGAATCAGCTACGCTTTGTTTTAAGTATACTATAAGTTTTTTTTAATTATTGGTTGCAACAAATATAAATAACAGTTGTACTGTTTCACCTACTGTGTTATACTGTTTTAACCCAGGATTTGTGCCCGATATGGTGACTTAGCACTTATCATATCATGGAATCTAACATCGTCGGATAATCAGGAGTGAACGTGCACCTCTAACCTAACCTTTCGGAAATTATAATTAAACTAATTAGCATTCAAGCACAAATTGCTTAAATTATTACATTTTAATTTTTATTTGACACTAGTGACTCGCTCCGGCTTCATACGGGTATACTAACATGTTATATACATAAAAACCTTCCTCTTGAATCACTCTATATATTAAAAAAACCGCATCAAAATTACGGATTAGTTTAAAAGATTTAAGCTTAGGAAAGCTGTGAGCTTGTTCTTTGCCTTATATAAAAAAAATATTCTAGAATTCGCTTCTGTGGTGTAACGGTACAGGTGTCGCCTGTTAAGACCGTTAGCCACGTGGGGTCCCAGCTTCAATTCCCGGGTCGGGCAACTTTTCTTAAATGTTTTTCAGATTTTTCTGAATAAGCATTTCATTGCCCGGCATTGGCGTGTGCCCGAAGTGGCGATAGGCTTGCCACCTATCACATCAGGGCCCTAGTACCTTGGCTAATCGTGGGTG
>DVZL01004976.1:0-12442 GCA_018236625.1 Lasaia peninsularis
GGTAGCCGGTAAACTTACTCCCGCAAGAGGCTTACCATCCCCGCCTCAGGTTGGCAACGCACCATTTCCACCTTTGGCGTATATAGGCGTCGTGTATTTTTTACCATCCGGAAATCCGTCTGCTTGTTTGCCTTCCATTAACCTAAAAAAAATATTCCCACATAACAAATTTGATTTTTTTTACCGTTTTCATACGCAACCCTTGGTACACGAGTCTGTTTTTCGCACCCCGATTAGGATTTTAACTTAAGTAAATTTTCTGAGTAATCCTACGTTGAATGAAATTCCGGATTGTTTTCAAACTTGACTTAATGTAGAATTAAGTCTGGTTTCCTTTCTGGGTTGCAAATGTCAGCAGCAACTGCAGCCCTTGTCAACTCCTCTGGTTTAGGTAGCTAACCCTGATGTCATCTGAAATAAAAACGAGATAAGACTAGTATGAAGTAGAAAATTTCTAACCATCAGGATGCTTTCTGATTTGCAATTTCAAATAATATATCACCCTTAGTAATATAAAGACACAATCCAAAAAAAGTGTTTTTGGTTAATGAAGTTTAAATATTCGGGAACTGCAAAGCTTTTTTGTCATGGTTATTATTTAAGTCATGATTGAGAAATTTGGGAGTTTTCTCTTTATGTCAGCGCTAACCGATATAGAATATTATTTTGTGCACTAAGCATTAAAAAATCACAGCTTACAAAATTTTTGACTTGTTCCCTTATATTACACTTCTTTTCGTCTTACTTTTATCCAGTGCTACATCGGATAATATCGCTATCGGCTAACTCATCTAGGGGATTTGACTAGGACACTAGATCTTACGCAAAGCAACTGCCATCTGACCTCTGCGACCCAGAAAGAAAACCAGAGCAAGTCGGCTCTGGTTATATAAGGCTATATAAGGTCAAATTCAATGAATCCGGGTTTCCCCATGATGTTTTCCTTCACCGTAAAAGCACTCAGAAAATGTACATATGTTAGAAAAACTCACTGATACATGGCGGGGTTCAAACGTAGACTACCCGAATGGAAGTCCGAAGTGCGTACCGTTAGGTCACCGAGGCTCTGTATTACTGATATTTAAAAAGTACATTTGTACGACTCGTCGGTTCGTACAATGGACACGGTCATTATCAAAACTGTCACATTGTGCTATCTTGTCTACTACTGAATAAGATGTTACTTTATATATTTTTGTCCCTTTATGTATTATAATTTATCTTCCAACAATCGTCTTTGTGGTCAATAGAGTCAGTGTCCGACTTTGACGCCCGAGGTCCGAGGTTCGATTCATACTAGGGCAATTTATTCTTATAAGTTTTTTTAGTTTATCAGAAGAACATAACATTGCCTAATATTGACTTTGTGCTTGATATGGCGACGGATTTTGCACCTGTCTGTCTGTCTTGATGGATATGTCTTTACCTATGCCTATCTTTAATTTTTTTAGAATTTCTAACTTATGAAGCTCTATGACTATGTACCTACACTACACAATTGCCTAATGTACATTTTTTAATGAAAATTAATTTTAAAATGTTTTATTTTTAAATGAATTCCAGAAAATTAAAGTGATACAATAGTTTTTTTTTTTCAAGTACTTATTAAAAATAGCTAGTTTACATGATAGTTTTTTTCACTTGTAAAAAAACGGTTGTTCATTTAAACGTTTTTTTCAGTTAATTTTCTAAAGAAACTAGTTTGTACACAGTTTGTTTTCAGGTGCAGAAAAAAAATCATATTTCAATATTTTATGACGTATGATAGTTGATTTAAAGATGAAAATTACATCTAATATAGGTATATTACTTACGTTAAAACATAGCATTGTAAACCTTTTTTGACTCGTTGATGCACAATATTTCATTTTAAAAGTGCATAGATATTTTTCTAATAAATACATTAAACAATTTTGTTGGCTATAACTAGTTTTAATCGCAATTTTAACAATGTTAATTTTCTATGTAAAAAACGTTTCGTTTTATTACAACAAAAAATAACGTCTGTATTTAACTGGATATCGTAATGAGTAACTAACTCAATATAATTGCGTTAGCAGAAACTATGAGATGGTAATTAGTGTGCCATTACGATGTTCATAATTCATAATTTCATTCAAGTTCATAATTGGCTATAATTTTTCATTGTTAAAAGTAATTTGAATTCGGTTTCAACCGTTCATTTCATTTCGTTTGGAGTACTGTTTTTTAAATGACTGATATTCAAATAGGCAGATCTCTTTATAATTACAGATTATACTATTATAGTGGCTACATTTATAACTGTTAGTAACTGAGCGACCGAGCTTGGCTCGGTAGTTCTTTTTTGTCGGTGCAAAAAGCTTTCGCTTGCTTAAAAAAAAAGCTATCTGAAGGTAACCCTTCAAAACCGGAGTCGGTACTATTTAACACTAATTGCTAACGACAGAGTTATATAGATGTATCTAGATACAATTTTTACCCCCTTAAATCCCTAGGTACCAAAATTCAAGGAAATCGTTTGAGCCGTTTCCGAGATCGCCGGTATAAATAAATAAATAAATATACAAGAATTGGTCGTTAAATAAAGTCAAAAACAGTAACTTTCTAACATATTTTAATAAATAAATAAATAAATTTCCTTGAAAATTTACACAATGATATTAATATATATGTAGAAATAGCTTGAACTTACACAGAGTTTTCAAGTTTTTTATATTTTTTTTTTTGGGTTTTCTGATATTTGATAAAATCTGGAATTGGCTTGTGCTGTGAAGTAGCAGCAATAGATTAGTAGCACAGCAAAAGTACCTTACTTATTTTTTAAGTATATATTTTTTATTTTTCGCTAAGAACTGTATAAATACCTATGCTTATAGCAGTTTCCATAATGAACAATATATAACTCGCATTATTTAAAAATTATATAATTGCATTCTTGGACATATCATTAAGTAGTCTTGAAAAAACGGTAGTTTTTTTTAAAGTAACTCTTTGGCTACACTTTTTGACCATCTCGTTAAAACCTTTAACCCTAATGCCGGAGTACATATTTTGTGTGATAAATATAAAATATGAAAATCGTTATTCGATATCTTTCACGATGTTTTAAGAATCATTGCAAAAAGTAAAGTGTTGTATAATATGTCCGAATTGACGAAATAGTTCATATCGGATAATAATCGAATAAGTTATCTTTAATCGTATATTGTTACTTAATGAACTTTAAAAGATTTGGTAGTGGTTTAACGTCGTTAATCACATCAGTAAGAAAAATCGATGTTTAATAAACCCCGCCTTATTAATAATTTACGTATTGGCTTCCAGCCGCCGTAAATCATCGGTCATTAATGTCTTAAATAAAATGGAGCACCGCCCCTTTGATGGTATTACACAAATCAGGATTTAAGTAATTATTAGGGATGTGAGGTATCGGTTCGGATATTTAATAATCGCCTCTGTGTTCGAGCGTAGTCAGTGTCTGTCTTCAACGGGGTGACAAATCTCGGATAAGACGGATAGGACTATAAGAGTTTTCAGATTATCAGAAAAACATAACGTTGCTGGGATTGAATTTGGGCCTATTATGGTGATATGTTTACCACCTGGTACATCATGGGACCTAATATCCTTAGCTAATCGTGGGTGTATAATAATATATACCTCAGCCTACGATTTCGAAGATATTTAATAACAGTTTTATATACATGATTATCAATGTGGGGAGTGGATTTAATTAAAGGGTCAGACGAAATAACGAAAATGTGATGTAATTGTATTTAATGTTAAAGTATTGTGTAATATATCTAAGAGAGGGGATAATTTAATCTAATGGTCATGTATGAAGTTATCAGTGAATTTTACTTAACTTGTGGTGAATGTAGTTACTTTAATTAATGAAACAGGTTTTAAATTCAAGTTATGAATATGTTACTTAATAGCATACTTTATTTATAGGTACTATTTTCACTTTTCAGTCAGACCACTAGAGTTTAATATTTCTGGTGATATTGCTTGAGTATAAAGACTATAATAAGGTAGTAAGTAGTACCTAACTACCTATTACCTTTTTACAGTATATCATGTGAAATTAGTACGGTTTTTCATCAAAATGTTTTTTCTGAGATATAAACTAAAGCTATGAACATATATCGCGTACAAACTAATCTGCATCTGCCATTATTGTTTCTTTTTTCTGTCGGTCCAAAGGTTCGCTGGTAGAGAATGCTATACGCATATAAGCTCGCCTTTTGTATAACATATTTGTAAATGATGTAAATAACTAAATAAAATAATCTGAGAGGACTAGAAGTGTTATATCTTCGTCTTCATATTAAGTTTAGTCAGCGTGCAGTATTGTTGTACTAATTTTGTCTATAGGTTTCGTGTCGTCTCATTTCAAAAAAAAATACTTACCTTGCCACACTATTAATATACCGAATATACGGATAAAGCTAGTTAGGTACATCCTTAGCAATAATTATAAAAACTAACACTGATATATTGTTTGTATTTTTAGAGTCGTTTATCACGCGATGAGTTAATTTATGAGATGGAGAATTCGGATATTTTATTAGAAGAAAGTAATTTGATTGCAATAGCCATTGGCAGTTATTTCTATAGTTACATGCCTACGGTTGCGGATATATCCGTGCGGTAATTAGCGCTAGATATTTGAATGAAATATATTATTTATAAAGCCAATATTAATGAAATGTACAATTTACATTAGATTAGGATAGAATATAAAATATTTTGTTTCACATAGACCTCACAAGGGGTACCTGTGCCGCATCTATGCCATTTTAAAATGTAGTACCGCATCGGAACACGACCACTCCTTTGAAGTCCGGGCAAAAGAAACCCAGAGGGATTGTCATGGTTTTCATTTTTTTTGTTACAATATGTGATTGCAAGTGTATATGTGGTTTTAAGAGTATATCGTGTTTTAATGAGTAAAAATCAATCAAAAATGGTCCAGTAGTGTTCTTATAATTCTATCTCTTAGACCGTCACTAATATTTTTCTGAATTGACGTTCTGATTATACGTACGATACTAGTTAAACAATACAAGTTCTGTAAAACAAATTAAAAAGTATAATTTTCTTTTAATTGAAAAAAAATTGTTTTTTTTTTTCAATTGAAAGAAAATTATACTTTTAAAAACATTTTTAAGAATATCTACTTTTAAGAATATTTTTTTATCTTCTGAAAACAAGACTAATTTTCCAACAATTAACACGGTATTTTAAGTTGCTCAAAACGTTTAACCTTCCAGATTAAAAAACAGTTAAACTATTGATGAATTTGGCTTCAGAAATCTACATTCCAATCATGAAGCTAAACAATTTGGCATTGCAAAAAACTGTCTTCAATACGTATAACTAACTCACTCAAGACTCGCCAAACTCTCTTTCTACGAATTTTGTGGAGTTGAAAAAGTCTAACCAAGCCGGCCTTATGATAACTATTTAGCTAGCCCTACGAGACTGAGGTAGATGTAATTAAAAATTAAATTTTGGAGGACCCAATTACACTCCTAACAAAGAACTATCTCCAAAATTAAAACCTTAAAATATATTATAAGGTACCTTTAGCTTCACGCTTTCAATACAAATAAAAAAAACAATTAAAAAAGTACTATACATAAGTAAGGTTATAATAACACTCCTTCGCACCTGTTGAAAGATGCAGATGATTAATTTCAGGAAGCCCATGTGTTTATGGAGAGGTTTTTAATAGCCGACAGTAAATGCGTCAGTTTACTTAGAATAATGAGGGTCGACGAACGGGAATCGAACCCGCTTGACTGACGTAAACATTAAACAAACGTCGTTACTTAATAAATATAAGACTCGATGATCTAATTGTTAGCGCTACGGACTTTCATTCCAGTAGTACATTTTCGAACCCCGGTTCTGAGTGAACGAAAACATCATGATGAAATATTTCCTTAAGTAGTATTTAAGAAATGTCTTGGTATTTGAAATAAAAAAAAACGCATTACAATAATTAGATTTTAGGAGCTAAGATGTACTTAGAAAATTTTACGATGCTACAAACAGGCACACATACAAACTTATAACACGAGAGGTGTATTTATATAGGTTAAAAAAATCTTAGCTAGAACCCCAGATAGTATTTCTTTTGGTCGGGTAAACTCAAATAACATTCTACGATCAAATTGATCGTGTATTATACATATATAAGGGTGGTGTCAAAATTCTCCCAAACCGGCATGTTTGTATGAAGACAGTAATTAATGTGCCACTTGGCACTCGATACTATTCGACACACAAGAGGGATCTAGCGTGAATGTATGAAATCTTTCCATCCTTGCAGAGAATCATCACTTCCCCACAGATTGTTTATCTAACCTTTTTTACCCGACACAAGTTTTTATGGTTTCTTTCTCTGTTATTGTCTATTATTGTCATAAAAAATTAGATCTGTATGTTGTTCTAAATATTTTATGACTCCGTTTATAGTCACTTATCGTTTTTCCCGCGACCATAAAATAGTGATGGGAAATGTTCGATAACCTATTAATAGAGCTCTAAATTTGTCGATAGTCCTTTATTTGGAGCTCGTAAAATTTTAATGCATTTGTTCGTTAAAGCTTGCCATGAAATGGTCGAAGTGTTTGAATAAATATAACGTTTTATGTGAAAAGTAAACAGGCTGGTGTACATCTCGTCGTAAATATGTCAGCTTTTGACCTAAGGTGTTAATGGTGAGATCCCAACATGTGAGTTTATTGGTTACACCACCACCAACAGGAAAAAAGTTTTTGCATCGATAAGTCTTCTAAAATATTAAATTAATTTTGTTGTAAATACGAAACAAATGAAAGCAAATACAATTACAAAAAAAGAATAAGTGGATAACAAATTCTGGTATTATTCTGTAACTTACTATGACTCACAAACCGACACTCGTCTTTTACCAGTTTCTTGGTTTGAAAGCAATTGGCTCTGTTCGAAACGGTCTCCAAGACCACCTTATGTATCTTTCTTATTTTATTTATAATAAATAAGATGTCTTCTCCTGACGAAATTTATATTATCCAGTCTATACCAGTTTCGGTATTTTTATATCGATTTCAAACAAAGCAATTTAAATATAGTTAAGCTTCAAAGTGTAGTTTCGTGTAGGTAATTAAACATATGTCAAAAAGTGCTGACCCAATTTCCATAAAATGTGTATGAAATATGAACTGTCTAACAAAATAAACATCATCAAAATCTATTTATCATATCACAATAAACAATGGAACATACAGACGAATTAAGAACCTTCTTGTTTTCAATGTCATTTTAAAATTTAAAAAAAATGGACTAAGTATTGACTAACCATTGTATAATTTTATTTATTAGATTGATTAATGCTACCACTATATTGCCGTTGTGCTGCAAAGTGTAATTTTTGTTCCTGAATGGCAGTCTTTATCAACCCTACTCCAGCGAATCCAGGCGAAAATTGAGATTAGACTGTAGTAAAAATTTTATGACCTTTTTTGAGCGGCCGCCATGTTGTGAACTAAAGAATTGAACATTAAAATTATCTGTTCCTTTCGAGATGTTGTTAATTATGATTATTATTTTATGTGGGATTAATTGAGGTTTTATTACGTCCTCGGTAATTTGTAATAATCTTCGCTAAGGTCGTAAAAGGAACTTAAACGGCCTAAGTTTATTTACTCATGTTGGTGTTGTAATTCCTGTTAATATTATGTCGATATTTTCAATTATTGGCTCCCGATGCGAAAATATATTTATAAAAGACAAAAGTAATTGAAGTATCAATCCTTAGGGTTATAAACCTAAGATTACGTACACCTATTCCTTTTACGACGCAGGCATTTACTAAGAAAGGATTTTCGGAATTCTACCTCTAAGATGGTAAAAATACAATAGTTTGTATTATCAAAATAACATACTAGGGTAAATTATTTCAATATGCCGCCATAGCCGCGGGCATCAGCTGCTATACAATAATGACCTTAGCTTTTGACCTAATTATCCCTTCAAATATATAAAAAATATCGTCACGCGCATATCCTCGAAAGGGTAGGCAGTGGTATGTATACAGCCACGATTAGCCGATGATATTAGGAATCATGATGTGATAGGTGTCAAATCTGTCGACATATCGGGCACAAATCAATCACAGGCATCGCTTTTTTAGGTAAACTGAAATAAACTTATGAAAGCAAGTTGCCATATTCAGGAATCAAACCCGAGACTTCGTGCCTTAAAGTCGACTCTTCCACGCTCACAGAGGTAATATTCAAATATTTTGCATATACATAACGATCGCATAATAGACAAACTAACGTTTTTAACAGTAGCTTACAGTTTTTAGATGTAATTATTTAGGGGTTTCCCGCCATAAGTTCTGTTTTATATGAGTATAATCGAGCTTTTATTATCAATGTAAAACTAATCAGTGTAAAGTAATGGCTTGCACAGCTTTAATGTAGTCATTTTGGTTTTAAGATACCAGAATGATATTAAGATGTTTACATTTTTGGAGTAAGTTTAGTACTTTATAGACCTTAAAATGGCTAATTAACAAACTAGCAACACTAAAAGCCTCAAGGGTGTTATTGGGACTTTTTAGTGTCGAACGAATTTTGGTGCGAACGAGAGACAAAATGAATGAAGTTTTTCTACTATTACCAAATACCATGTACACTAAGTACATGGTATTTAGTAAAATTAGTCAATTTTGGTGACATTTTGTATAGTTTTGTTCAGTTAAAGTGCACAAGTGAAGTATTTATAACGAACTTAGAGTATCGTGTGTTTTCTCGATATTCGCCTATAATTATTTACCTACGACAAAAGAGACAGCATGGCCAATGGTCTTAGCCTGTCCAATAAGGACGAAAGGTAAAAAAAATAAGTTTACGTCAATGCATAATGCCAACCCAAAAAAACTCGTTTGTGTACACTGCTTCCCCTGCGCGGCAATTTAAAACATATTTTTTCTTCAATCAAAGAAATCGAAGAAGTCCTTATTCAAAGTTTTTGCACAAAATCAGAAGACGGTTTATGGGAGGAACCATCATGGTTGCTTTTTTAATTAGTTACCTTTTGTTATTATGATTGATGATTATAGGTTAATAAAGTTATCGCTCGAAGCCTTTCAAATTAAGTTGAGCTTGTCAAAACTAATTCACTAATCATAGTTATTTTTATTTTAAAACACATTAAGTAAAATATGGAACATCCTTAGCGCTTTCTGCCTTCGTAATATTACTTCTTGGTAATGGTGCCAATTCTGACGTACTCTGCATAAGCTTAATTTATTTTTAAAGAAGATTGAAATTTTTTAGAAGCTATAAAGGTTATTCGACTTTTAAATACTGCAGTATAGATTAAAAAATTTGTAGAACTGTCAAACTAATCTGACAGCAGTAAATGTATTTTCTCGCAGCCTGCGATAAAAAATTTGTTAGCGCGGAATATGTTTAGTTGAAGCGCTGCAGAATAAACCACCAATGTTATGTTTCAATTAGAATAAGCACTATAAAAATATTGAGATGTACATCTTTATGGCAGCAAACTTATCAAAACTGAAATATTATTAATTATAATAATAATACTGCAATATTATTATCAATAACTAATTGACCTGGCGAGCCGCGTACCGTTTGACATTGACAGCTAATATTTTTTTGTGGAAAATATTAAAGTATTTTTTTCCTGTGTCCTTTTTTCACAGTATTTTTTTTTCATTACTCATTATTACTTCTCAGACTTCAGGAAACTCAGCAAAAAAGAAATCAACCAAATTGGTTCAGCCATTCTCGAGTTTTTAGCTTAGCAACACATTTAGCCATTAATATTTATTCATATAGATAATATCTATAAGTATTTCAAACAATAATTCGATTTGCGATTTTCAAACGAAAATAGCGATAGAGCACCAGCTGGATGCCCAAGTAGGGACCAACCGTCTTAGTGCCTTTGTTACTACAGCGTTTGACACTATCATGTTCGGCTTTAAGAGCAGGGAGACTTGTACACTAGGTCTAACAACCCGGCCATAATACAACAATGCACTGTTACATTGATGAACTCACTATTAGCAGAGCTGTTTGCTTGTTCGTTATTATATCATAAAAAGAATAAAATGAAAACTCTTTTTTTTTAAGGTTGCCACTTTCATCGTGATTGTAGTTTTACAAAAATTTAAGAAAAAACTATTCACCTCAGGCAGGAATTGAACACACAATCTCTGTCTCTCGATGACGCTAAGTGTTGTTACCTGAGGTAATTTTTGTTTCATTTGTGACTAACTGTTGTCCGCGACTACACCCGCGTATTGAAGGTAATTTAGTTGATACAGCATAGAATAGAAAATATTTTACTTTAAATAGAACTTAAAAGTGGTTCGTGTGACGCGTCTTTATAATTCTAAAATTAAACACCGAATCACAACTCGGCTAATCACTGAGAAGATCCGGCGAAAGAAACTCAGCGAGCTTGTCTTTTTTATTATCTTCTAAATACTTACATAATTTTTACATTGTACAACTATAAAAGAGATTGAAAGAAAAGTAATTAATCCCATAAATAAAACTCTTATGCCCAATTTTACCCCTTTAGGTCATAAGAAATATAGGTGTTTAATTCTAGCCCTCAGGGTTTGGCCTGTACGTTAATACGACGTGTACATCAGCCAATATATACATCATTGTATTATATTGATTTGTAGCGATACTTAAAAGGTTGATATTTGGAAGTCGAGAACACGTCCGGACCACTTGATTTTCGTATTGTTCCGACCGAAGAACTGGTTTTCTAATTGCACGCGATTCGCTTTTCCACTGATCCTTGCTTGTAACTGGATAGATGAAATATGAGTATTTTGGTGAAAATAATATCTATAAGTTCCGAGTAAAGTAAGTTCATTTCTCATCACTTTTTTGTGGAATAATTAGATTATTAATAATAAAACTTAGACTATGGAATAATTATTTTAATGTATGTTACATATGTTAGATTATTAGTGCCTCGGTGGCCTTCTTGGTACATGCTTCGGCTTTCTATTTTGGTAGTCCAAGTTGGAAACCCGCCATGTACCAATGAGTTTTTCTAACTTAAGTAAATTTTCTGAATGTTCTCACGGTGAAGAAAGACATCGTGAGGCCGGGTTTCCTCGTCACATCGTGAGGTAACCCGGGATTTGTGCCTGAAATGGCGAAGGACTTGCCACCTGTCACTTACTAAGTCCTGATGTCGACCAATCGTAGGTGCATATGTACTTCTGCCTACGCTGTCAGGGATATGGGCGTGAATATAAATTAAATATAAGTATATCTTTAAATTAAATCGCGATTGTATTGTATAAATTATCATGTTAATTTGAATAGTAAAACTTGAATATTTTTTGTTTTAAACTTAAAAGTTTATTGCGCCGTCAATTTGTTAGAGATCAGTGTTTTTTTCTTCTCCGGAGGTTCATTTACTGGCGGCGTATGGTTGTTTAAATTCACTAAAAGAAATTTGAGATAAATCAGCGACTGCATTTGAAATGCAACGAACAGCTGTTTTGAAAATAACTGATTTGAATTTAAGCTTTTTTTTTTCGTAATATCTAAATCTTTCAAGATCCCCCTGAATAGATATCATCAATACCATATCAAACATTTTCTAATTTTTAAAAACTAAAACAGTACGTAATAGTTTTTTTTAAATATGTATTGCTGTCTTAACGACTTTTATAACGTCATCTGTACAGTAGGCGAGCAGAATGCTCAGCCAATAGTCATAGATTTCATTGGGTAGAACTTAACGCCCCCATCCTAAGAGAGTCCCCAGTGATGTCCAAGTGAATTAATCAAAACTAATTCTCAATATAATATATATTATTTAATTCCATAGCACGATTCAATACACTATAGCGACATCTAGTATTAGATGATAAAGTTTCGGTGGTATAGTTAACCACTAGACTTTAAGGTTTCGGATTTCCATCCCTGTGATCCAGATCCACAATGAGTTGTTCTAACTTAAGTATATTTCCTGGTTGCTCTTACGGTTAAGGAAAACATCGTGAGGAAAACTGGATTAGTGTATTCGAATTCCACTTAATCTAGGATTGGGCCTAATACCCTTCTGGGTTGTAGAGGTCAGATGGTAGTCGCTCTGAGTAAAAACTGACGCCCTTGTCAAATCCCCTAGATTAGGCATGTGACCTCGATATCGTCTGATGTAGAAACGGAATAAGGCTCGGACGACGCGAAAGCTACTCATTAGGGTTTTTACGAAAACTAGTTCATCTAGATAATAAGTTAAAAGGCAAAAAAAGCTTTTTAGAAAAAGCTTTTATTATTGTGCGAGTTGCTCTCAACGAGCCCTTTTATTTGATACCCATATTGTAGAAGTGCTTTAAAAACAACTATTCCGCGATCTTGTTTGGTCCGCCATATTGGTATTAAAATGATGTTAT
>DVZL01004977.1:0-12440 GCA_018236625.1 Lasaia peninsularis
AAATAGATGTCTACTGCTGACAACTAATTGAGATACGCAATACCGATTTTGTGACATTTTGGTTCGACACCCAATTGAAGTTCGTAGTATCTTTCATTTCGTCACCGAGTTACGCAATAGCCCCGCAGGGCTCTAGTAGCTTGGCTAATCTCTACCAAACAATTGATATGTTCTAGCATATCTACTGGATTTACGAATCGTGGATATACTAGCCTACCCCTTCGGGGATAATAGGCGTGAAGATACTTTTTTTTCTTATGTATTATATTATATAGAAGTAATTAATTATGGAAGATATTCACAGAAACCATCACAACCGACAACAGTTATTATTTTATAATTGTATTGTTCTTTATTCTCCAATTGTTAATATTAAAAAGCTAGTAATCAGACGAATTGCTTAATAGTATGAAGTACAAGTTGGATAATATAATGAAGGTGGCAATGGTGCGGACGTGAAACTGATGTTGAAATTTTTGTTAGTATGTTATGCGTTAAAACAGCGAACAAATATACTATTCTCCCGAAACAACCATGGCATATAAACATCATAGATGTTGCTGGTGTGTCACTGTCTTGTGACTGCCTGACTGGGGCATTAGGCCTAATGTGTAAATCTATGTTTATAAGTGCAATAATAATCTAAGTTATTAATTTACTCTAATAGCCGATTAAAATAGTTTTTAAATTTGTTTAGCATATTTTGAATTATACCACTTTTAAAATTAAATTAAATTAAGTATATATCTTAATTCTACTAAGGCAACACTAAGCCATTCAATTCAAGTCTCTTCGTACTTTTTAGTTTTATTTAACTTCATTCAACATTGTGCAACGCTAGTACATTGAATCCGTGAACCGAGACATCTAAGATAATTTTGAAACAAATTTAAAATATTTTTATTATTTACATTTCTTATTCAATTCAATATCAGTGATTACTTGTTATTTTTATGTTATTTCTTTTTTTTCTAATTTGGAGTTCACGTTTTCAATAATCTAATTTTAAAACCCAAATAAACCTTCTAATAATTCTACAACTTTTGCTGAACAAAGGTATGTAAGCAATTGATTAGTTTCAATGTCCTATATTAAGTTCAGCGCTTTCGTGTTTCTAGGTGCATTCTAGAACTTAATTTTGGTGGGTATTTTGATAACGACCATTTTATTTAATTTTACACAAAATGGTTGCTATTAAGTACAAAGAATTAATATTTTTTTATCTACCCGCAATTTAATTCTTGCTTAGGAATATTTTTCTAATTTCATGGTTTTTAATGTTATAGGGATATAAATTTATAAAATATGTTGTAATGGTTGAGTATATTAATGTATTATTTCTAGATGGCGACAGAAATTCACAACAGTGCCAGTGCCATGTCTCAGTTACAGTCTATCCAGAAGGTTATGGCCCTTCCAACAGTGGGTGCGGCAGTAGGTCAAGTTGGGGCAATATACACCAGAGTTAAAGGTGAGAATATTTCATTTGTTGGAAGTTTTATTTATTTTTTAACAAACCTAACATTTAATTATGAACTCTTTCTAAGATAACACTTTATTCTTTTTACCGTATTGTTAAAAGTTACAGAACTGATTCATTTAATTACCTTATATGTACCTATATTAAAAATGTGAAAAAGTCTTGCTTAATGTTTTTTATTTTTAAATGTTATAACAATTACATGGAGTTTATAAATAATTGCAAAAGCTATATTTAAGCCTTTTCATGTTTTATACATGTGAATATGATTTCTAATTGTTCTCATTATGTTGAACAACGAGGGTAGAATTTTAAAATTGAACTACCCACCTGATGCAATTCTTTTTCGTAAATTATATTAATTTGAAAAGAATTATGATCTATTGTTATCATTTTACCTGTGATCATAGATAATTTTAATAATAAATAGTATCTGTAAAATTATTTTTATACATGTCTGATGAAATATTACTCTTGACCTACCTTAGACTTCCATATATTTTTTTATAAGAATCAAATAAATAATTGCCTTTTACTTTAATGTACCAGGTACTCTTTTATTAGGTAAAACGGTGTACTTTTGTTATACAATAGTCTCAGTCTCTGAATCACGCTGGTGTTTGTATTATATTGTATTTCTATCACATGTAAAGAACCTTTAAGAAGCCTATCTTTTCCGATTTAGGTTGACAGTGTACCGTTTCTGTTATTTATAGGAAATTTTTATTTCTAACCTTCGAGGTAAAATAGTCACCACCATTTTGAGACACATTTTAAGTGTTTTTGTCTTTATAGAATATCTAGATAAAGTCAGGGTCTTAAGTTTTTTTTATATACATGGATACCCAATACGGTAAATAAATAAAACAAAATACCTCCATACTTCATAAGCCGAGAGGTTACTATATAAAGCAGCTGACCAGCATTAATGTTTATGCTCTATTTCAAACGGGAACAGCCATTTGTGTGCTGAGCCATAAATACATTGCTAATTTTGGGGTTACATCAATACATAAATACATATCTTCACGCCAAGTCTCTAGCATGTAGGCAGAGAGTATTGAGTGCCAAGTGTTAAACAAATATGTGTAATTTGGCTATACATATTTATTACTTCTATGCTAAAATCATTTGGATGTAACAAGCACATTGTGGTACAACTATTAATGTATGAATCTACTTGTAGTGATTCACATATATAATTTACCAGATGGATATGTAGTGGGCAATTTTAAATTGTGTCCATATTTTTAGGTGCACATTCTTTATTGGAATGGGCTTTGTCTACTGCGGAAGCTAGTGTTTCTCTGGCTGCTGCCACTGCGGCCCCCTATGTGGCTGCACCACTTGCTATTGGTGACGCTAAGGTCGCTGCAGCTATTGATGAACTGGAGCGAAGAGTACCTCTTGTCACTGAAGAGCCAAAAGTTATTGTAGAAACTACAAAACAGGCTGTGCTGTCAAAGTTAACCCCACAGTTGAATAAGGTAAGACTATTTCTCTCCTGTGGGTTTTCATTAGTTACTGTGTACAATACTACACTACATCCTCAAGTTGTATCCATTAGTTTTCCCGAAATGGTACCACGTTTTATCTGTTCCTATCTCTATAAATTGCTCGCCATTGTCGTTTACTACTATCATCATCATCATCATCATCATCATCATCATCATCAGCGTTACTCCCGGTTGTTCCTAATATTTGAACGTGGGAACCCAGAGTCTTCTTTCCGATTTCTACTTTTCCACTTCGCTCGATCTTCAGCATCCCCAATAGTTAGTCCATTGGCACACACATCATATATCAGGACATCTAGCCAGCGTTTCTTGGGCCGACCTTTTTTACCGGTGTCCATGGGTTAAGACCGGCATTTAGGCATTTGTTTCCCACGTATTCCGCCGGTTTACGCAAAATCTGACCATCTAAGACTACGTACTATTCTGGACCAAATACTGTAAACTGTGCTGTCTGTCAAGTACCTATCTTATAAAAAAAAATGCATAATTATTATAGTATACTCAATGTGTTAACATGTACTACTATATATTTTTTGAATTAGTATGGTTACATTGATGTAATCTATTCTTGACGACGAACAAACAGACAATTATTCACAGACTAACACTGAACGATGTGTATTAAATTTATTTGTCTTTATTAGTTTTATAAGCCCTGATGATGCTGTAAAAAGTGAAACCGTTTGGCTAGTGTGAAATTTAAAAAAAAAGTGGAACAGTACAAGTGGCTGTATTAAAGAGAAAAGTGCAATTAAATAATTACTCGGGCATAGTCGCGGGCAAAATCTAGTTAAAGATAAACTTTCGCATGATGTTGACAAGGAAGCGATAACTTGAACATTTGAAAGTAGTTGCGTAAATTGATATTTACCCTTTTGCCATTATTACACTGGACAGTTTAAGATACCACCGTTTAAAAGACATATTATACATATGTAATACAAACGTACGTAATACTAGTTGCGCCCGCGACTTCGTCAGCGTTTTTATGCAATTATTTTATTTTATACATTTTTGAAATAATACTTAATTCTTAAATAAAAGAAGCCTATATATACAAATAAATAAAATTGGAGTGTCTGTAAGTATGTATAAGTATGTAAGTGTAGCTAATAATGATGCATCACCAATCTTGAGATCGAAATGCTAAGTAAGTTTACATGGTATCATCCCCCTACTAACTCGAATAGGACAATGGCGAGCATAAACGTTATAGCTACAAGATAAGGCGGTGACGAAAAGACGAAAGATTATTGTGACGCACGCGCAATATCCGCTTGTATAATCCATGATAAAAGTTGTCAGATTCGGGTAGTTATGGTAATCAAATACATATGCAATCTATAAATATTTTACGAGTAGCAGTTGGCACTTGATACTCTCTGTCTACCCCGCAAGAGACCTGGCGTAAAGGTCACTACAGATCTCTTCGTTTGCCGTTTCTTCTCCCGACTGGCTAGATTTGAAAACGATAGTAGTTTATGGTAGATAGGGCTAAAATAACTCGGAAATAAATTAAAGTTTAAAATATTAAAATTATTGGTATATAATATATACTATATTATACATCTACACAAATAAAAAAAATTGATGTCTGTATATAATATTAAAATAACCGCTTTTTAAGTGCATATTTACAAATAACATTTTTTTAATGCCAAAATAACATTTTTTAGTTATGCCTGTTTGTTTATACCCGCTAATCTCTATAACGGCTGAACCGATTTTGCCGGGATTTTCACTGACAGAAATCGGATTTACTAATAAACGGCTATTTTTTCATTTAAAATTTATTTTTAAAAATGTATAAAATAAATTAATTAAGTAAAAACGCGGACGAAGTCGCAGGCACGGCTAATATATACTACATTATAATTTATAATTAATATTATATGTAATTAATTATAAATAAATTGTTAAAATATTTGCTCACCAATTTGTAGTAAAATATGTTGGTATGATAAAATACCGTTGTCCCAACTTTTTAACTCACATATTCTGTATATAAATCATTTTCATTTCATTTCCGAGTGTATTTTTTTATTCGTCAATAAAATTATGTAATTTTAAAATGCAGTCGTAGAGTTCTAGAACCTGTTTATGTCAAGAGTAGTGTTGATATTATCAAGGGGAAGAGAACGGGATGTGTAAATATCAAGGGCGTACCGTTTCATAGGAAAATAACGTGTGTACGTGACGTGACACATAGACGGAAAGTTCACGCTTCGTCAGCGGAGCAAAGTTCAACTTTGAGTAGTCATTATAGTATCACTTATGATATGCATTTAGTAATACAACCGTTATAAATAACCTCAGATAACACCGTTACAATTTTATCCACTTAACCGATTTCAAAATGAAGGATGTTCGTAATTTGTCCATTTTTGTCTTGTTTCTATGTTTGTTACGTGATTTCTCTGTCGGTTTTAAATTGATTTCGACGGTTTAAAAGACAAGACATACTTCTGAGGTGGTCTCGTATACAATTTATGGCGATTGGTTTCGTACTTTGGGAAATATAAACAAAATTCATTTACGTATACGACATAATGAAATTGAAGTCAGTTTTTTTATGTTTTTCTAAATTATATATTAGTTTATTACTATTTCATGTAATTTTATAATGTTGCCAGACGGATGATATGGATTAGTTTATAGAACGTGTCGTAGACGGATGTTACCGAAGGAGTAGACAACAGGATGTGTATACATCAAGGGCGTACCGTTTGATAAGTAAATAACGTGCGTACGTGACGCGTGATTGCGTAGACGGTCAAAGTCCAGGCTTCGTCAGCGGAGCAAAGTTCAACCTCGAGCACAATCATCACCAGATAACTTGTGTTTATTCAACACCTGTCTAATCATAATTAACATATATCATTAACGTTGTTTGTATTAAAAATTAACCTTTTTAGAAATGCAGGACTATATATTCTAGAGTCATACATCGTTAGCGAATTTTAGTATCGGGGAGATAGTGACAGACCTAATCTGAATGACTAAACATTACGTAAAGCAATAACGTTTAGTCATTCAGATTGACGAGAGATTCAGAAAAAATATATAATTATTGTATATAGTTTTAAATAGTATTCTTTTATGTTCTCAGTTTTTGTTTTTTTTTCTAATTTATCTAATTGTAGCGTTTTTTTATGCATCTACATTTTTTGAATCTTTTTGTGATGATTCAGGATTAAATAAATAAATAATGATTTACCATGGTATGATCTTTAAAATATAATAATGATAAAAAACACTAATCTAGTTTCTTCTTTTGTATTTGCAAGAAACCAACTTGCCCTTCACTGAGTCATACTCTTGCTACTTACTGCTATCTACAGTCAATGTGGCCCTCTGAAACGTTTCGTAGTTCCAAGTGTGCATTTCATGCATGTTGCAAGATAAAAATGTAATTTGTTTGTAGATAAATATTTTCTTTATCTAACATTTGTAATACCTATGTATGTCATTGTTTTAATGAAAATTAATCGAAGTTTTTGGCTATTTGAATTTTGAATTATAAGAAGCATTTCTATTCTACCAGGGCCTAACTTCTAGCGGTCAGCTAAAAATCCTCCCCTTCTCCCTAATAATAATAAGCAGCACGCAGCACCACGTTGAGGTTCGGTTTTCCGGGAGACAGCCCTTGGTGTTGTAGTTGTAGATAATTCCTTGACGAAATAATGATTCCTCGGGCTAAGCACTCTGCTCGCCCGCAATGTTCGACAATGTTGAAAAACTACGCGATAAGCAACAAATCACTCAAATCAGTCATTCAAATAAATCTCGAGCGTATTTTTTCAATCCTGAAGTTACTGGACTTTGATGTGTAATCCCGGGCTCCCGAAGTTATCCCGGGATTAGTTTGTGGTTTCTAATTGGCTACATAATTCCTTAAGATATATTTTTATTCAAAATATTTTAGAAAAGATTAGAACAAAGCACCATACTCTTAAAAATATTTAGAATTTAAAAAGGTTATTGATTATTTTATTATTTTACTCATTTAATCACCTATCGTTAATTTTTTTATTACAATAAATGTATACTGATATTCATTTTTACATTTTTCATGACCCCAGTCGCTCACTTATCTAGTTTGTGGCTTGTATTCTTCGCTTTATATTGGTACTCATTATGTAATTATGCTTTTAAAATACAGACTTTAAAGCAAAATATAAAAGCAGATAAGTTCTGTTTGTGGCTATCCCAAAAATTCCAGGATTACACTAGTGTTGTAGCTGTGTAATCCCGGGATTTTTGATGTTAGACAACAGCGGGATTTTGAATCTTAGTGTTCGCCAATCGTATCTTTGCGGAATCAGCAAAGTAATAATTTACGTGTCTGTTATAATGAATTTCCGCAAAGTATTTGGAACTCATTAAAGATCTAGTATATTATTATTTATTATGTAGTGTAACTAATAAGACACTTTATTAGATTATACGACAGTTAATACTACAGGATGTTGCGTGAACAAGGAAAACGCCACGTGTATTACGTACGTGTTCACACCGATAGGAGACCAACGTCAATTATTGGTCTAGTAACTATGAATTGTCGCCTCTGCGTTCGAGCGTCCTGGGTACTATTCTTGGGCAGGGCAACGTATTGTTAGTTTTTTTAGTTCATCCGGAAAAATAAGAGTGGTGGTCACATCATGTTATAAGTTATAAGTTACATACTCTCTCTCTCTACCTATCTCTGTGACGATATGGGCGAGATGATATTCTTTTTATTACGGATTTGCTGGATGGCGTTTTCCCCCGGCGGAACAAGCTATTGATACGTGAAAATATATTAACTTATGATTGTTTTACCAATTTATACATTTCTCATTTATACATACATTTAATAATAGCCTAAATTACTCCTTAATATATCAGCTATGTGCAAGTGGAGTCACGTCAAAATCAATCCAGCCGTTCTAAAAATTAATCGGAACAAACAGACAAAAATTGTATTGTATAAAATTGTTGTAATAATTTTGGTACATGTACCGTGTATACATACGTATTTAGTAAAAAGCGTATATTCTAATAGTACTAAGTCAGTTCAATTTTGTTTATATATATAGACGTATATAGCCTCCTTTCGCTTTTACGGGTAGTTTTGTAACATCCTGTAGATTACGTAGATCCTGTAGGTTGTTTGTAACTATAGATAATAGATTTTTCTCTATTTACTTCCTATTTACCAAAAAGTTTTTTATCTGTCGACCGTATAAGATAATGTGACCTGACCCTAGTTCATGATAAAATATAAATCCCACATACTTGATAAGTAGTTAACTATATTTTTTTAAATTTGAGCAACAGAATGCGTTTTACATACAATTTAAAAACAAGTTGTTAGTTAATTTAGTTAACAATTTATAAACTAGAAATGTAAATCAGGCACAAAGTATGCTTTTGTTTGACCGACTCTAAAAAAGGAGGAGGTGATACAATTCTACTGAATGTGCCATTTTAGGTTTGTTTTATTTTATTACATTACCCTTTGACATAAAAACGGGACTGTCTTACTAATACTCCACTGACTGGTTCTTTACTTTTTGTAATATGAACAAAAACAAAAATCTTCCAATCAAGTCGTAGTCAGTTTTTTGTAGTTTTACTGCGTTCGATTTATTTTACAACTAAGTTATTATACCGGTAATTATAAAAAGTATATATATTTTCCGTTCTTAGATATATTACATTATTATTCATGTACCCGCTTCCTATTCAAACAAGTATACGTTCATTATATTTTATTGAATTATATTGCTGTGTTTTCATAGAATATTTTATCATTATCCTACTATGTAATGTATACGATGTATACAATATGGATGTAACTTTTTAACGGATTTGGATGAAACTTTACAATAAAGTAACGTACATATGAGAATAACAGAATAAAAATTTGTTTTTTTTTTATTTTAGAATTATATAAAATAATTAAATGGTCATGTTGAGTGTGGCCCATTTAACCAATGCTCGTCTAAAATGTGTTTAGATATTTACCATATTTGGTAGTATTACTAAACACTAGCTTAAGCCTGCGACTTCGTCCCGTGGGTTGTAATCACGTTGATATTATCGCGCTACAACCTAAACTTATGTCACAGATAAAAAAAGTACCTTCACGCCTATTATCCTCGAAGACGTAGACAGAGATGTGTTAATATATCCACGACTCGTAAGTCCAGTAGATATACTAGAAAACCTACGATTAGCCAAGGTACTAGGGCCCATGATGTGATAGGTGACAAGCCTATAGCCACTCTGAACACGGATAAAAGCCAGCGCAAAAGTTATTATTCCATAGCTTTGACAAACATACTCGCAAACTTTCGCATTTATGATGGTAGGATTAGTATAGATAATTAGACAAAAAATGTATGCGTGAATGTCGAATGTGTGAACGCTAGGTTTACATGTCAATATCTTAAGAAATTTCATCATTACTACGTATTTATTCGACCTATGTATCATTCAGAATGTTTACGTAGGATCTCAGCTAAAGTAGTGATTAGTCTAAAGAAGTCCAAGGTCGTTCGCGTCTGATGATTCAGTGGGTTTATTGTCACTCGAACGTAATATGTTTGCCGGCATCATTGCATTGGCCACCTGCTAGTTATTGGCCTGCCAGTAATTGGTTGTCGGCTTATATCTAAACCGAATTGTTTTATAATGTTTTTTGTACATATGAATAGCTTTAATATAATCATATGTCGTTAAAAAAGTGTGCAAGTTACTATGTTCCCACTAGTTTCTCACGACGAAAATGTTTTAATCTCTTATGTTTTTCAACAACAATTAGTCAATAATGGTATAACTACAACTCTAGACGATGTGCGTCAGAATCTGTACAAGTAGCGGTATACTGATACCCTATAGCCAAAACTCCTAATATTATAGCTAATACTTTTTAACGAGCAATTATTGTTTATCTATTTATTTATACCGGCGATTTCAGAAACAGCTCTAACCATTTCGCTGAAATTTGGTACCTAGGAATTTTAGGGGGCAAAAAATTAATCTAGATAGGTCTGGCTCTCGTGAAATTGCAAATCACGACATCTATACACTTGATGTAAAATAAATTTCGTAGATTTACCATCAGATGGCGATTTTGGCAAAAAAAAACTACTGAGTGAAGCTCGGTTGTCCAGGTACTTATAAACATTATACTATACACGTAAACGTAGTTAGCCGGGGAGACCTAGGTTGACATTCCACGACCAAATAGCTCGTGTATTATCATAGGGTGGTGTCAAGAGAGTGATGGATGTGGAGGAAACTTGACATACAGGGATCGTGACACTTGTCACTGTACTCTGCCTCCCACGCAAGGGACCCGGCGTGAAGATAGTAAATATTGTTGCCAATCAAAAATATTGGAATGAATACTGCGCAATATCGTTTTGTTCTCGAAAATAATATCCTTTTGATAAGATAATTGGCCGATATGATAAAAGCGTCCGCTGCACTACGAACCGGATTCGGTAGCGGCAACTGAACGGGACCTTGTTATAAATTGTCGATCTCATGTATCGGGCGTATCTTTAACCTTCAACCGTAGTTAGGTTTACTAACGATAAATTTTTATATTGGAAAACATGAACTACATATACATTTTGGGGTTAATCTCAAACGTTTTAAATTTTTTGCCCGCAATTTCGGCCACTTTACTTGTAGTCTGTTAAGGAGTAGCCCCTGTTATTATGATGTATAAGCTATATGACTAAAAATTCGTGAAAATATGTTTAGTAATTATTGCGTGAAAGAGTAACACAAACACACACACTCATAAAACATAATATTAATAGGATTATAATGAATGAATGAATTCTTTATTGCCCATCAATACATATACATTTTGGAGAACATATTCTTATAGTAGATTTAAGCTTACATTAATTCGTATGCAAAGGATTATAATAAATAAATAAATAAACATTACCGGACAAATTACAGAAATTGATCTAACACCAAAGTAAGCAAATTAAATGCTTTTGTTATGGGTGTTAGACAACGATACTAGTACCTATATAGAAATACTTATATGTATAGATACAAGAATAAATTTAACAAACACCCAGACCCGAAAATAAAAACATCTATATTCGTCACACAAATCGTCTGTCCCCGTCGGGAATCGAACCCGAGCCTCGCAGTTAGTCGATGCGGTTAGGCGTGTACGCTAGCCATTCTACCAACGAGCCGGTCAAATATAATATTTATTTCTATTAACCTTCGAATATCTTACTCCTGTTTACCAATGACCAGACAAATATTATTTTATATTGAAAATAAAATCGTCACGCCCATATTCCCGAAGAAGTAGGCAGAAGTACTTATGCACCCACGATTAACCGACAATATTAGGTTCTATAATGTGACAGATGACAAGTGTAACGTCGGCATAACGGGCACAAATTCATAAAGAGCATTCAGAAAATGTTAACACTAGGCCAACGAGGCTGTAATTATACTACTACTAGGTAATACTGGGTACTAATTATTGTACATTCAGGTATGTGCTAATTATGCTTTTAAAATATTAACAAGGTTTATATAGTTTCTATGAATACATGTTCGAATTATGTTTAGATGTTAGATAAAAAATAACAAATTTATTTTCAACTGAAACCCATCTCAACACACTTCAAAAAGTGAGGATGTTCTCTTTCTAAAAAAGTTCTCGATTTGGCAAAAATACCAAAATTCTATATTTCAAGTTACCTTTATTGCGTAGATGACACAACCTCGATTTCACTTGCAGTGATTCATTTGTGATATTTAAATTTTCAAAAAGCTAACCGGTTTTGTATTAACCACAACTTTGAGCAAACACAATTTAACCCAATATCGACGGCTAACCGTATGTGTATCTGTACCTGTACCGGGATATATGGGTGATATTTATTTTACAACGTTGCTAAATGACGGTAGAATTGGTCGACTATTTATGTAAAACTAGCTGACTGTCGACTATTTTAAGATGTTAAATATTTTTTGTTCAGGTGTACGGAGCCAAGGATGTTGCGGAACAACGTGTTAAATCTTTGAAGGAGCTGACCTGGACCAAGGCCAACGTGCTGCTCTCCACAGCGTACGGCCAGAAGGCTGTTTATGGTGTAGACGCTGGCGCTATGTACGCCATGCGCATATTGGACCAGTATCTACCACCCACCAAGGAGGAGGCTAATGGTGAGACATTTAATGTAAATCTCCTCTGTGGACGAGTGAAATCGGTGTCCGATTTTGACTCGCCAGGTTTTGGGTTTGACTCCCTGGTGGGCCAATTCAATAGTTTTTTATGGAATAAGATGAAATATTACGCATTGTTTTAATAACTTTGTCTTATTTTCTAAATTATCTATACTAATATTATAAAGAGGAAAAGTTTGTTTGTTTGTTTGTTTGGTTGTAATGAATAGGCTCCGAAACTA
>DVZL01004978.1:0-12439 GCA_018236625.1 Lasaia peninsularis
TCATATTTAGACATTTCTCTTCTAATTTAAATAATATAAATTATTACATCTGTATGATATTATAAATAAAATAAATATTAAATCTGTATTAATAAAAATAATTGAATTAATAAAATAAAAATAATTGAACTTATTGATATGACTTTTTTGTTATAATAAATAAATTGATTCGGTACTTGACGATAGCTTTAGTATTAGATCAGACATTTGTGAAGGGATCTTGCAATAATGGAACACTAGAACAGGTACATATTTTTACTATTTATACCTAGATTTTACGGTACAATTTTTAACCGACGAAAAGAGGAAGAGATTATCAATTCAAATGTATGTTTTTATGTTTGTCACCTCAGAACTTTCGACTCAAGAATCGATTTGATGGTATTCTTTAGATTTCCGTACCCAAAGATCAAAAATGTGACTCCGGTGCCCGTTTGTCTGTCTGTTACCAGGTATCTCATAAACGGTGATAGCTAAAAAATTGAAAATTTCACAGATGATTTATTTATGTTGCCGCTATAACAACTAATACTAAAAACAATAAAATAAATACATAAACGGTGCTTCCATGAAATAAATGTGTTTTTTTTTGCTTTTTATGTCGGTACGAAACTCTACGTACGCGAGCGTAACTCGCACTTGGCTGGTTTTTTTTCTTAATTCAGCAGGCTTGTCATTTTTCTTATTTTCAAAATACACAATTTATATTACATTATACATTTACAACCGAATAATACCAAGAATTTTTATCATAGCCTTTTTTACATTTTTTAGATTTTATACTTTTTTATATTTATTAAAAAGTCTGAAACCGTTGGACCGATTTTGACGGGACTTTCATTTTAGACAGCTAATGAATAATAAATTGTCGCGGGCATAAGTAGTTTTACATATTATAGTCACAACGTTGTAGTATTTTGCTATTGCTTGCACTTCGCAACCACGTATGGAATAGTACCCTAATAATTCTAAAACATTTATGACTTCAGTGTCCCAAAATTCGACTGAAGCGGTCTCAAAACGTGCAGGTGGGCTTGGTCGTACTTGGAGAAATAAAGCATCATGTACGTATGTGCAACTTCTTCGAACTTTATCTTAAGTATAGAACCCCAGGATCTTTTGAATAAATGGGTGCGACTTCATCCGCATTTTTCTTTAATCGTACTAATATTATAAATGCGAAAGTGGCTCTGTCTGTCTGTCTGTTACGCTTCCACGCCTAAACCATTGAACCGATTTTGATGAAATTTTGTATAGAGAAAGAGTAGACCTTGAGGAAGGACATAGGCTACTTTTTAACCGATTACATTAAAAAGAGGGCATGTTTTTACGCGATTCGTATTATAAGTCGGAAAAATGTCTGTCCTTTGAAAGTTGTCTATGTTATTAAAATAATTCACGCGGGCGAAGCCGCGGGCGGACAGCTAGTTATTTATATACCAGACGCGGGGCCGCATTGCGTTCAACAGAAGCGTTTCTAGCCTAAGCTGAACCCCATTTAATATCAAGTCGATGTGATACCAGAGCTCTTTTTAAATTGGTACATATTACGTGATTAACATAAATTGACATAACTTCTTCATTTGTAAACTGATTTAAATGAAATAAACACTTAATGTAAAGTGAAGGTCATCACAATATATTTATGAAAATTTCATCCAAATCGGTTAACAGTTGATGAGATTGGCGTGTACAAACAGACAAAGTAAAAAAACATTGTTATGGGTTCTCGTGCGTATATAAAACTCGCCTATTATGTTTTTTAAATAAATTTTCCGTGTACAGACAGCAATTAATTACAGTTTTATTATATGTATAGAATATAAAAACAAATACACAATAATTAAATAAAAAACAAGTTTCGGGAACGTCCAAACAGTTCAATGTTAAAACACAACATTTTCACAACATTTTTAGAAGGCGGTCTAGATTAGCAATATATTCTCCTATAGTCATACGTTTTTGAATATCACTTTTAATGAAATACAATGCTTTAGGTATTTATATATGACTTTTGGAAAGACGTTTATCGTGCATTTTGTTCCGGAAGTATCATCTCAAGAGATCGAGTATTATCTTCAGCACATTGCTTCCTCACCAATCGGAAAAGGTATTAGCATTTATTATAACTTAATATAAGAAACTATATGCCTACACATTTTGGTAGTCCAGGTTCAAAACCCGACATATATCAATTTATTACTAAGTTAGTACATTTTCTGAATAAATAAATATTACTGAACAAATTACACAAATTGATCTAACCCCAAAGTAAGCAAATTATATGCTTACAAACACAAGTGTTATGGGTGTTAGACAACGAAACTAATACATGGAAATATTTAAATAGATACAAGAATAAATTTAATAAACATCTAGACCGGGAAATACAAACATCTATGTTCATCACACAAATGTCTGTCCCCGTCGGGAATCGAACCCGAGTCTCGCGGTTAGTCGATGCAGTTAGGCGTGTACATTAGCCACTCGACCAACGAGGCGGTGATAAGAGGATTGATAAACTTCATGATGGATATATTACGTATAAAAAAAACAAATATTTCCGTTGCGTCTCTTTACTTCGGAGCCCACCTGAGTGATGCCTCCTCGAGAAAATGCACACCGTTTCATTACGTTTTCTCGTTTAGTACGGCAAGATTTATGGCTACAGCCAGCACCTAGCCGCGCCTAACCACCAGGGAACTAATAACACCTGACTCCCAGCGCCACTCGGCCGTGCTATTTCTCGTTTTGTTCGCGTAATCATTTTAAGTTACAATTACAATTAAAACTTGGTTTTATATAAACTTGGCAATAACTGTAAATATTAAGGCGAATCCTCAGAAATGTATAATGAAAGCACAAAATGTAGAGACTATTAGCGAAATATAAATGTTAGCAGTTATAATTTACAACAAATATAACGTTAAAATTTAAAATTCATTTAGGTTTGTTACTCAATCATAATATGGCCATTTTTTATGGGGTAACAAAACGAACAGGCACATGGGTCTTCTGATTGTAAGACACATCCGTGGCCCATAGACACCATAAATGTTGTCGGTTTTTTTTATAGTAGAAGGCAGCGAATAGGCACACGGGTCTCCTGATGGTAAAAGACGAGCGTGGCCTATAGACACCATAGATGTTGTAGGTGCGCCGCTGCCCTGTGGTCGGGCTGTTAGACCTACCTGGTGGCAGGTAGGCAGACCACAACACGATGATGTCATTATGGTGGCAGGAATAGATAAGGCGGTGGATCCCTACCCAGGCAAGTTGCTGCACAGCACTCTAATACCAGTGGTCATGTTGGCTCGTAATAGGTATAGGTTAACCCAGTTAACCTATAGCTCTTACGAGCTGCCTGGTAGGAAGACATTTAATCTATTCTACACAGAAGACCCAGAACAACTTATTTAAATACCATAATAAACTAATTTAATAGTTCTAAATTACGAGTATAAATATTTATCAGCCCGTAGAGTTTTTTTTCGCTACCCCGTCGAGTAGAAAAATGTTTACACTCCTCGGGCAGTAAAATTGAATATAAATGCGGAAGTAGCTCTGTCTGTCTGTCTGTTACACTTCACGCCTAAACCGATTTTGATGAAGTTTAGTACAGAGATAGAGTTGACCTTGAGGAAGAACATAAGCTACTTGTTAACCGATTACATTAAAAAGAAAGTATGTTATAAGTCGGAATAATGTCTTTGTAAATTGTCTGTGTTATAAAGGGCGAACCATCAGGCGGAAAGCTAGTTGTACATAAATTCATAAGGTATTTTGATGCATGTTTTAGTTTATACAACACCTTTATGGAAAAAAATACCAAACGTTTCCAATCAACCGATTTGCTCTTATGCCTTTTAATATGTTATTTATAACATATTTATTAATTGTCTTCTTCATATTACATATTATTAAATAAATGAAATATTTAGTTCAGTGTCTTTCAAGCGCTCAGTATAATAATTAAACAGAAGATTAGTTATTTGTCGAGTTTATACAGGATGTTTTAATTCTTTTTGTATATTATCATTGATGAATTTTTTTTCAATAATGCCGAAATTCCACCAAATGCCGAAGACTGAAACTTTAGAATGTGTAATTTGTAGCGCGTGAAATACTTACCGACACTTTGACAAACACAATAGCAGACTTAAAAAATATAATTTTACTTGTTGATATGGTAACAATTGTTTTAAAAAAGTTGAAATAAAGTTCAATATTATTCTTGAAATCACAGTTGTTTGGTTCTTATTAATTTAATTATACAAAATGTTATAAAATAAAATGTTTGATCGACTAAACTAACACTATCTTAGTAACGACAATTATTTGAAGAACATGTTTAAAAAAACTATTTTTTTGCAATTATTTATTTTTACAGTTCTTTTTTTATTTTGTGATTTAACATTTTTTATTTATTATTGCCACAACGATAACATTTCTACACTCTTTGACAGTTTACACAAAAATGATAACAAACGTCCAAAAGTCTAGGGGAATAAAAACCAGTTTTTGATATCTCAAGAACTAGTTTGGAATGCCCTTAAGATGTTTATAGGGTTAAGGGACACCGGACAACGGTCAGCGTGTGAAAATAAGGGTTAGATACATGTATTTGAGTAATTAGGTTTGTCCGTTTGTGAAACTTGTGGTGTTTTTTATGATAATGAAAGGCAAACAAGCAGACGGATTTCTTGACGTTAAGAAATACACGACGCCTATAGACATCAAAGGTGTAAATGGTGCGTTTCCAATCTGAGGCTGGGATGGTAAGCCTCTTGCGGGAGTAAGTTACCCACTCTCCAAACCAGAACACGACAATGGCGAGAACTGCCGCTATTGTGGCAGGAATAGGGAAGGCGATGGTACCAATTCGGGCGGGTCATTGCAAGACTCTACCACCTAGTCAATGTCACGGTGTTGGTGACAATACAATCAATGATCACCTCTTACGAGCTGCCTGAATTTTTGAGCAGTTACTAGAATTTTACACCATATGCTTGATTTACACCGCTTAGTTGATAATTAGTTAATTAAATACACAAGCTCCAGATACAACTAAATTTAAACTTGCAATTAAATTTGTTGCTTACACGCAATTTGCGCTTAAATTTAAAATTTATTTATCGACTAAATGGGTGTAATCCTCATTTTTATAGGAAAAGCTCTCATAGACTAGGCAGATGTACGGACAGAGACTATTATACGTATAGGCACCATATAAATTGTAGGTGTGTCACTGTACTGTGGCTGGACCTAGTAGCCAGGTCTATCGGCTATCCTACCCTCCGGATCGGAAAACAACAGTAGTGAGGCGGTGGTAGGTCAGACTGATTGCCACAAAAGACGGAAACCCTGACTGAAAATGTTTTTAAAGGGAAACATACATATGAATTTGAGATGGTAAAAACTTACCACTTTTTGGTGTCTAACACCTATACTGTCGACGATATTACGTTCCATGAAACATGAAACAACGATCTTACGAGTCGTAGATATACAAGCACACCTCTGCCTATCGCTTCAAGGATAATAGGCGTGAAGGTACTGTTATTATAGCAGGAATATGGTAGACCGTGGTCACCCGGGCAAGTTGCTGCACAGCATCCAACTGTCAGCAGTTTTATGGGGAACCTATTATGGCCATTTCTTACGAGCTACCTGGCTGGGAGATAGATGATATGGTGCTCATGAGACCAAGATTAATATTGCGATATTTTGGTGGTAGAGCTGTGCAGAAATTCGCCCGGCTAGGGATTCACCACCCTATCTATTCATGCCGCCATAATGACACTGTCGTGTTCCGATCCGGAGGATAGCGGCGCACCTTCAACAACTATAGGCCACGGTTATCTCTTACCATCAGGAGACTCGTGTGCCTGGTCGCTATCTCATCCCTTAAAAAATATTACTAATATTAATGTGACGGATAGAATATGTTGGCATAATTAAACATATTTATAAAAATTTTTAGAACACATATATTACGCAAATATTTTTTTATTTTCATTTATATTTCACTGTTTTGGATGCACACTCTATAATACTTCCAAGTTATATATAGCGAATAATCGTGACTCTTAATAAATTTAAGGATTTTAAGCTTTATTCGATATTGGTACATGACATGTACTCACAACATGATACAGGACTATAGCGAGAACTGGTGTTGTTAGCAGGAATAGATAAGATTGTGGTACCAATCTGGGTTAGCTTTTCAATTTTACTAACTATTATAACTGTAGTAATCAGGTATAATTTGAATAGTTGTTGGTCGGAAAAAAGAGAGGAATCTCTCTTATTACCATGCAGTAACAAAACGAGTTACTTCAAAATTAACTATTAAATGCACAAATTAGATAATATAATTTTTTCAACTATTTAAGAAGTGTCGAACTGTGCAATGTAGTACATAGTATCATTATTTAAGAAATAATATTTGGTGCTGCCATCTATTGGAAATTAAAATAACTTAATTTTTGCAAACTTAGTTCTTACTCATCAAAATTAATAGTTATTAATTGACGTATTAAAATAAATATAATTTGTTATTTTTTAAAACGGATAAAACTAATACCATTATTTTAATAATATTAAAGCTAAACATTTAAATTTATTATTGCTACTGCTATCTATTGTCTAATAGAAACATCAACAGCCAAAAAAATGAATATATTGCATGGTTGACTATTCACTAATATATTTATCATCGTTATATTTGTTGGCAAATGGTGATAATATACCTTTAGCTAAACATTAGAAATTCTCTTCTATTTTCATATAGTTTAGCAATAATTATAGAAAAAAATCATACAGTAGCTTTATAACGCCATCTATGAGTGAGTAGATGAGGTTAAAGCATCAGTGTTCACAACTACAGTGTTCCAGTCAAGAAAGTTAGCCGCTTTACATGCTTGACAAATCCAGCATAGGTTGATAGTATGTTATAAATTACCATCGCCGTGTATTACCATCCTTGATTATGATGGTCATATTACCACCTGAAACTAAGTAAAATTAATACGTAGTCTAACTTTCAGGTGATAATATATGTGGGTATTTGCCATCCAGTCACAGTAATAGGTTTAGGTTTAGGTTTAAAATATTTATTCTCAAAAAAAATAATAACTATAAAAATAATTTTATTTATACGATTTGAAAGAAGAAAAATAAAGGTAACTTCAAAAGTTGTTATTTTTTTATATAATAAAATAATCAAAACGTCCAGATTTACCTAAAATAAGAAATAAATGAAGTTTATAATATCGATAATAATAAAAATATTTTCCTTTGATATTGCTTAGCATAATTTGTTTATTTATAACTGCGCCATCTATTGGTAGATGGATGATGTTTCACATTGTTCCTTTACACATTTAGTTGCGGTAATATTTTAGGCGCTATTTCAAATACAAAATAAATATCCTTGTTTAAAATCATTTTTGATGTTATTCTTTTTTTTTTCAAATTATTATATCTTTTTATCATTACATAACGAAACAAGCAGACAGACTTTCTGATGGCATGAAAAAAACTTCTAATAAAAAACTGTCCCCAATACGTAGTATTGGTAACTCATTCTAAACTGATCAACATCTCTTTCTGCTAGTGGTGTGGATTTGACTGTCAAAACAAACCGGCCTTGCAGGAGAGAGGTAGGTCGTTGTTATAAGCATAATCTTCAGATACATTAAGCCTCATGCTCCTAACAAAGCTGTCCCCAAGCTCTTAAGATGTCCCCAATACCTACTTATCTAAGTAGCGTTGCTAACGTACGGGTTGAGTACAATTATATTATTTTTTCACACGATTGAAGACAAACAGACGAATTATGTGATATGTTTGCGATAAAATGTTTTTCTATATCGCTATTAGAATTACGAAGTACAATTATTGTTTTAAAATATTAAGAAAATAAATAAATATATACCTCTACCTACTTAATATGCACCCACGGTTAGCCGGCAATACATGTATCTAATGATCTAATACTGTGACAATCCAATTTCAGGCAACGTTATGTTTTTCTGATAAACTGAAAAAACTTATAAAAACATGCAACCCTACCTGGGAATCAAACCCGGGATCTCGTGGATCAAAATCGAACTGATTCCACTAGACCACAGAGGTGATTTATATTATTAAAACGGTAAAACATAAAAGTTGCATCTGTTAAAACACTAAAATGTTATGGTGCGTCACTTCACTTGAATCTAAAATATTAAAGTGCTAATTTTACTAGCTGAAACACATAACTATGTGTTAAGTAGTTCCAATAGGAACGAGACATTTTAATAAGCGAATTATTATAATTTTTCGTCTTAATCTTATCCCGTATTATATCAGATTATATCGGGGTCAGCCATTCCCTACTAGCTGTTCCGGCGAACTTCGCACCACCCGCATTTAGGAGTAAGTATGAAAAATAGATGTTGTGCTCAGTCTTAACCGATGTCCACTTAAAATTTGATGAAAACAAAATAAAACACAACATATGTACGGTATAAAAAGTATACTATGTGCGTCTCCTGGTTCTAAGCTACATCTATATCAAGTTTTAGCCAAATCGGTTTAGCCATTCTTCAGTTGTGAATAGTGACATTAACACAACTTTCTTTTACATATATTTTTGTCGGCTAATACCTCTGCCTACGTCTTCGGGGATATGGGCGTGACGATGTCTTTTTAATTTATTTTATCAGTTATTTATACAAATAAATAAAATTGGAATGTCTGTATGTACCTAATATTAAAATAACCGGTTTTTACTAAATGCACAAGTACCTACTCGTATATTTACAAGGTACACCGACGCCGAATATTTTAGAATTTTTGTATGTCTGTCTGTTTGTATCCGCTAATCTCTGAAATTACTGGACCAATTTTGACTTTAACTCGCAGGCTCTGCATAATTAGGAATGACTAGGGCTACTTTTATTTTAGAATGTTATTTTAAAAATTTTTAAAATAAAATAATTAAATAAAAACGCGGACGAAGTCGCAGGCACAATACAACAATAACAGCAGGCTGATTATCAAGCAAATAAAGATTATTATTATTAAATTTATAATTTTTCATGAGAAGGTATGGTATACTAGCTGTGCCCGCGACGTCATTCGCGTTTTTGTTTAACTACCTTATTTTATACATTTCTAAAACAAAAGTAGCCTAAAGCTATTCCCAATTATCAGCTGTCCCGTCAAAATCGGTTCATCCGATTAAGAGATTCGTGTGTACAAAAAGACAGACAGACAAAAATTCTAAAGATATTATTTTGTTATATGCACCTTGTAAACACTCATATGCATTTAGTGAAAAGATGTTATTTTAATATTACATACAGGCACTCCAATTTTATTTATTTGGATATACTCGGTTTCTGTGTGTTTGTTACTTATTTGAAATTACCTTTTAGCCGTCGGTATATTTTTAATTACTGGTCTCTTGAATGTTTTTATTCTACTCTATTCTGTTCTAATTGCCAAATAATTGCCAACCAGTGACGTATAGAGTCGCCGGAAGTGCGTCAATCCGTCGCGATTGGCCACAACTCTACCAACTGACCGGGCGATGACCTGAACAAATGCGTGGAGCTGCCTAAGCACACGATTATTTGATTTATATAACGCTTATTAATTATTCTATCCCACTTATGGGATACAATAATACATAAGCGCTCTGCTTTCGTGATGGTAAGAGACAATCGTGACCTATAGACACCACACATGTTGTAGGTGCGTAGTTTTTCTGTGGCTGAGGTTTTTACCAACTGCCTTGCTACCAGACAGCTTGTGAACATAGATCATCAGCTGGATACTGCCAACTAATAAATAAATAAAAATAAATAAAAAAAAATAAAAAACTTGACCACTAGAGCGAGAGTGGTGTGCAGATAGTCGTCCGCGTAGAGGTCCACCACCTTACCTATTCCTGTAGCAATAATGACATTCCGGACCGGGGGGTAGGGTAGCCGGTAGAGTTGCACATAAGATCTAATAACCACGTGCCTATAGGACACGGTTGTCTTTTACCATCAGGACACCCGTGTGCCAGTTCGCTGTCTTATCCCTTAAAAAAATGTGCACGCCTACTATTTTTAAAAGCTTTTATTTAACTTGCTTTGTATGTATGTAAGTATGTATGCTCGGGTGGAATCTTACTTACTCAATTTTGAAGTAGATGTCTTCACCCGATAAGGTACCTACGTGACATCATTCTAAATCCCATATGGCGAACCAACCAAGACGGCGGAATAGTTGTTTTTAAAGCACTACTACAATATGGGTATCAATTAAAGAAAGGAGCAACTAAAAAAATAATAAAAGCTTTCTCTAAAAAGTTTTTTTGGCGTTTAATTTATTTATTTACTGATATTTTTACAGTTTCGTCAACATATTGTTATTTTTTGTTACATAATATCTCAGTCATCCACGTCTCTTTGTGTTTTTGTTTATATCTATAGAACTAATGTCAGGAAGTGACTCTATAGGAATAGAAAAAACCGTCTTTGAATTGTCGTGTAACGGTTTATTTCATTTCTTCGGTATGTATGCGGTTATTATATACATAAGAAACCGTAATCCATTAGTATTTTTTATACTTGTAACGAAATGTTACTTATATCTTAGCAAATATTTTGAGTCAACTATCGATTGTAGATGTATATCTAGATATTGATTGTAGGTCTATACCTATACCTATACATCAGACCTCTGGAGGTTAGAATTTATACAAGATTAAAACATCGAGTCGTTTCTTAAATACAACTGGCCATTTATCCTTCAGTGAGAATTTCGAAAAAAAAAAACAAATACATACAAAATTTAAAATATCCGTAAATTAAGTTGACAAATTTATTTTTGACAGTGAATTTTTATTTTCTTATAGGAATCGTATATAAGATCTAAATAAGCTATAACTTATTTCATGTCATAGGATATCTTTCGACTGAGTTGAGTATTTAATATTTAAAAATTCAATCAAGTTAACCCCCACAATACAAAACTGTAATTTAGTTTATACAGCAACATCTGTTATGCCATTTGTTTGTTTATTTTGTAAAAAATAATTGTTTACTAAATATCTGTTCATTAAAAAGTTATACATTTTAATAATGCTAAAATATTTTATACTGATGAGAGATGATGATAGGTAGTAATCTTGTAGTCCAGGGGGGTTAGAACGTGTAACATTTTGCGTGATTAGAAATGTCAAACTCAATAAACCTAGTATGACATTTGAAATCGCGCAAAACGACGCGATCGCGTCGTGACGATAATGCACGTTCTAACCCTACAGATTCTATTCTTCAATTCGTAACAAGACAAAGGCGAGCAATGTTGTTATAATTGCAAAATAGAGCGACAGTATCAATAGAACAAATACATCTTGTGTTAGTTTTCGGTTCTTCTTAAGACTCAGACAAACTCGTCAATTGACTGCTTTCCCGGTAGATATTTCATAGATCAGTTCAGAGATCAAAAATTTGTTTTGCTACCTCATTATTTTCTCAGTAACATCATTGATTTTATCATTTTCCAATATGAGCTTAGAGTTAAATTAGTTAATAAAATTAATGATGCATAAGAATGAGCTTTTCCATCTCAATTTCGCAACAAACAAAGATCATATTAATTTATAGGCGTCAAGTATGATGCATAACGTCATGGCGGTAAGAAATACATTGGAATTCCTTTTTTAATAAATAAAACATCTCTGCTCTGGCTCGCAACGCTACATTTAAGTCTTTGTAAGTAATGCGTAAGAAATAGGTATAATATGGTAAAGTTAAAGAATGTGCTATTCAATATAATAATAAAAAATAAAAGCGACTCCATGGCTGCCTGTGTCCAAGGGTCAGCCGTCGGCATGTCTACGTACAAACAAACCTACCTCGCTTACGATATCTATTACTATAATTGTTTACAACTACAATCAGGACCGAATGTAAGAGATAATACTTATTTAAAATTTCTTCTCTCTATTTCATATTATTTACATTCCATTCATTTTATTCATGATACAATATTAACACATTAACGCACTCTTGTGGGTTCTGAACTTATTTTAAGTATGTAAACTAACTTTCTAACCGTCTGTTTGCTTTTCACCAACCCTGTGTGACGCCGGTACCATCCCGAGGCTGAATTCGATTTCCGACGGGTGATGATTATGGCTGAATGTATTTCCAAATCAATTAATCTGGTATAAATGAGTAGGTGTTAACATTAACTAATAACACAAGCATATATATATTTTAAAATAAATAAACATTCTTGGACAAATTACACAAATTTATTTAACCCCAAAGTAAGGTGTTAGACAACGATATTAATACATAGAACTAATTAATTAATTTAATCGCCTCTGTGGTGTAACGGTACAGGTGTCGCCTGTTAAGACCGTTAGCCACGTGGGGTCCCGGGTTCA
>DVZL01004979.1:0-12438 GCA_018236625.1 Lasaia peninsularis
CCTGATGATGCTGTAAAAGGCGAAACCGGTTGGCTATTTTAAGAAGTAGTTTTCAATTATAAGTTATATGTGAAAAAATACTTGTGTTTTCTAATTTAAAATATGAATATGTGGAAGTTTCACCAAGCGCCAACGATGAACAATATAGAATGTGATATGATTTAAACTGGTACTAGTATTTAAATAATACTGTTTTAAGACGTTACGTTTGTCTAAACAATGCCGGTGAGATGAAGTAAGTCCCATTGGGTTAGGTCAGCCATCATCACCAACCATCATAATTTTCGCATTGATCCCGGCTAAAGCAAAGGTCCAGCTTCCTTTGCTTGCCAATTTATTTTGCCCAGTCTTTTGCATCTTTTAAAGTGTAATTATTGGCTCTCATTTCTCTTACGACGTTGAGCCTTTCTTGAGCTTTCCAAAAGAGGTTCTTTTTGTTTTGAAATTCGAGACGTTTGTTTTTTATTTACTGTTGCTGTCTGTGTTGTTCGTGGCCAAACCAACGAAAATGCCTGTGTTTGCATAAAATATCCCAAATAATCTGCTGGAGCTATCAATTATATGTAAAAAAATCTACTCCAATATTCAAAAAGATGTAGATGAACAAAAACTTTTCGCGCGATAAAAATGTACGCTTTCAAAAACCACATTTGAATTCTCACAATTCCCAAGTTCAGGAAAAAAGTCGCTTCATTCCAAATCTTAAAACTTCAGCAGTGCACTTAGACGTGGACGTGGGGTAAAAGGTAACCTTAATTAGTGTGCGGCGATGGTTACATGAGCTTGTTGTTTGGTTTGCTGAAACAAAAGCCAGTCCGTATGTTTTGTATACACTTTTAATGTTTGCTGTGTTTGTGGACTGAATACTATTAAATACTTATGTCCTTTTTTCTCATAGATAACGTTATGTAGTCAGGTTTTTGTTACTAACACTCGTTCAAACTGGTGCACTACCTATCCTTATCACGTTAATTTCGGTTTGGAGTGCATTTTATTAACGCAAAAGTGTCAACCTAAAATTTCTGTCTTTGGCTATACCTACAGTTTTTGCTATCGGAATATTGTATCGGAAGTTCCGTTCGCTTGTTGGAATTCTAATCCATACAAAATATGGCCATAGAAACAATGATTACTAAGTAATATATTATGTAGTAGGTACTTTTGGTAACTGAAGTATTATAGTGTTATACTACCGTTATCCGTTTTTTTTTCAAATAATAATCCTCAAACCGCCTACATCTACGTACCTTTTCGGGGATACGAGCGTGAAGATGTTTATTTATCTTGATATATTAAACCTCGATTAAACACTGCCATCCTTAACGTAAATATACGATAATATTAAATAAGGAGTGTGTTAATTGTAAATTCAAGCCTAATTACTCAATACAATTTCGCCAAAGATTATAGAGGCTCGACAGTAATGAGTCGACGCAATGGTGGACTGATTTATTATATCGTAACTTTGAGCCTAGTACTCCGAGTTCCGTTGCACAGGGATCCGGGAATGTTGCCAGCTTTCTTCGTTTCCTTTTTACACTAAATAGTAATGGTGTGGATAAGCTTATAATATTCTATTGGCATTATCTCAATTGATGCAAAATAAAAATACGAATATAATATGGTTATAATTGAAACAAAATAAGTTCATTCAGTAAACAATATATGGTCAAAGTGTGACAGCTAGTCATTAGAAGTTGACTAAACGTATATTGGCGAATACAATAATAGATGTTGACCGATTGTCAGACATATTCGATGTCCACACAAAAATAATTTAATTAAAATAAAACGAAAAAGGGTAGAACTATTCTATATCAAACTCCTGATTCTAAGATTTCTTTCTACCAATTTTTAGCAAAATCGGTTCAGCCGTTCTGGAGTTATAAATAGTAAAACTAACACAACCTTTTATATAATATGTGTAAAAACATCGCTTTAACAATGCCCCTATATAAGAATAGCAATCTGATTTACCCCCAAATTTTACAATACTGATTTAATGATATATTTGACAATGACAAAATTATCATATCAAAATGAAAAAAGCTCAGATAAAATAAGTGAAGCTGATTAATTAAAACGCTTGGTCCCCACATGTGATATTTAGATAATACTCTCCGTATTCGTGATATCGTCTGCCATCTTGTCATTACCAAACATGTAAAACTTAATTACACGATATTCATTAAATTTTGAGTTATTGCTATTTCTCAATGTAGTTTCTCTTATTAAAATAAAATAACATTATCTACCTAATTTTATTTATTGCCTTAATAATATTGAATGTGTGCATACAATATTTTATATTTAAATTTCTACCTCGAGTTAGTGAATTTTGTTAATATTATATAATATATTCCTGTGTCAAAAATAGTAAAAGAATCGAATTCATCAAGTTCCTTTACGATCCGGTGATAAATTATAGAATTATAGGCGTCATACCATCCTCTTGTGAGGTCTCTGTGAAATAAATTATTTTTTATTCTATTTTATTCCATAGTATTTTTTCCTTTTCTATTCTATTGAAGCCATTCCGTTAGTGACACTGTCGAATATTGTTTTGTGAGTGAGTTACATTATTATTTTTAATGCTTTTTTAAATCAAAATGGGTACCGTGTGGTAATTTGCGTTTTCATTTTCATTCCAACACTTTCTTTCCAAATCTTGATCCTTTAAGATCCTTCTGACAATTAAAAAAAATTAATATATTGATATTATATTTTCAAGTTATGGCGTGACCAAGGGAAAAAGGGATCATTACAGCAAAATTGGAAACGGACCCTTTGTCATATGTCTCGTGAGGACCAACTAGAATGACGATGATGGCAACTATATACCTTCGAAGGATAAATCCCAGTTTTGTTACCCCAACTGTAGAGAAGGATCTCGTAACATAAACGTCTCCCACAGTTCTAATAGGGTGACTCGTTAGTTATTTAAATAAAAGCGAGCAAATATCAGAACTTTCCAAGTGTGACGAGGCCCGGCCGAGTTTTCTTTATCTTTCAAATTTTTTCCGCGCGTCTCTTATTAACTTGGTGAGATTTGATTTCACTTCGCTTCGCACAAATATGTAGTTTTGGTCAATTTTATACTGCGCTGTCCTCTCTGGTACATTATTTTTCTTTAACATGACAAATTCATGAACAACTAACGTCCACACGCACTTAATTGTTATTTGAGGTCTTTTTTTAATGGGACAATACAGCGTACAAGCACACCGGTCTCATGGTGGTTACACACAATGGTGGCTTAAAGATACTATTGATATTTAAGTTTAGATCGTATGTGCAAGTCTACGGACTACCTTACCCACTGAACCGGAACACGACAATGTCAATGTGGCGGCAGGAATAAGAAAGGCGTTTGATACCTACCAGAGCGAGTATTGCTGCGCTTTCTGTAATACAGTTTCAAAAATAAGTTTTTTGTCATCTTTATGAAGTAAACAAATTATATGCTTGTGTTATGGGTGTTAAACAACGATACAAATACATAAAAATACTGAAATAGATACCAAAATAAATTTAATAAACGCCCAGACCCGGAAATACAAACATCTAAGCTCATCACACAAATGTCTGTCTCCATCGGGAATCGAACTCAAGCCTCGCGGTAAGGCGTGTACGCTAACCACTCGGCCAACGATACGACATTTTTTTTGCCTTGTAATAATTACACCGATCACACTTATTTTATTTTTTATTATTTTCTTAATTTTTAACACCTCCGTCCGCACTCTGGCGTTGACGTTGACGCTGGCGCCTCGTTGGTCGAGTCGCCAGCGTACATGCCTAACCACATTGACTGACTGCGAGGCTCGGGTTCGTTTACCGACATTTGTGTGATGAACATAGATGTTTGTGTTTCCGGGTTTAGGTGTTTATTAAATGTATTCTTGTATCTATGTAAGTATATCTATGTACTGACACCCGCGACACAGGCATAAGATTTGCTTACTTTGGGGTGAGGTCGATTTGTGTGATTGGTCGAGTAATATTTATCGTTATTCTGTGAAAATAGTTTACCGAAAGAAAAACTCGGTTCGCCCCTTTTCTTTCTAGCCCAATAAAGATGTTTTTTTTTATTAATACAGATTTAAATAAAATGTTTGTTATTAATATCGGTTCTGTACAAATTTCTGAATTTGAATGTACTCGTATTATTCTTAGCACTTAATATATTATAATATGAATATAGGTATGCACTGCGTAATCAGTGTTTATTACACTCGTTGTCCTTATAAATAAACTGCCGTAAATTCGTTCCCTTTATAAATTTAAAGTTGTCCGTGTTATTTAATTAAGTGACGAGTTGTTGTACGGGAGTTTATTATTAATTAACATAACAAACAGACGTATTGTTTTTCAGATGAATGAAACCGTTTAAATTGTCATTTCTTTTAGTTGGCAGCGCCGCAGAAGAAGTCTGTGGACTGTAATTAATCTCCTCCTTGTTTGTTCTCCGAGGGTTTAGTATTCGGTATAATGAGCACTGGTAGTCTTTAAGCAGTGATTGGTGTCTTTAATATGCAAAGCAGCGTGATAACGTTGCCAATGCCACATTTACATTAAAATAATCAACTTTTTGTGGGATTTCTCTTGGAAATCCAGTGGCTATTTTTATTTTTTCACTCCTAGCATTTATTACTTAATAGGAACCAACTAAAATAATATTAGTGGTTTTAGGGTTCCGTGTCCAAAGGGTAAAAAACGAAATTAAATTCTTAATACTCCGCTGTCCATCTGTATATCTGTCTACTTGTCCGTCACCAGGCTGTATCTCAAGAACCGCTATAACTGGACAGTTGAAATTTTCAGAAATGATGTGTTTCTGTTGCCGCTATATAGTTGTATGCAAGAAATACTAAAAACATAATAATAGTTATATAAAGCTGCTGCTGCTCCCAAACGACAAACTTGATTTGTTAGTCGTTTTTATAAATAATAGTACGGAACCATTTATGGTCGAGTCCGACTTGCATTTGACATATTTTTTAATTATCTGGATACAGTTAGTTTTAACTTTTTAAAAAGATAGAGAAAACCCTCTTAATCTCATGTCCTTGTCGACCGACTGCCCGCATGCCAATCACGATTCACTTATTTCGAGCCCAACCACACATATATGCACACCTTCGCAAGCTACCACCTCAAAATTGTTTAAATTTGACCACGATACACTCATTTCGAGCCCCTATATGCACACCTTCGTAAGCTACCACCTCATAATTGTTTAAATTTGATCACGATACACTCATTTCGAGCCCCTATGTGCACACCTTCGCAAGCTACCACTTCAAAATTGTTTAAATTTGATCACGATACACTCATTTCGAGCCCCTGTATGCACACCTTCGCAAGCTACCACCTCAATTTTTTTTAAATTTGATCACGATACACTCATTTCCAGCCCCTATATGCACACCTGAGCAAGCTACCACCTCAAAATGTTTAAATTTGATCACTATATACTCATTTCGGGCCCCTATATGCACACCTTCGCAAGCTACCACCTCAAAATTGTTTAAATTTCAAATTTGTAAAATATCTTTGCTAACACGTGTGTCGTAATGTCTATCTGTTTAACAAAATATGTCAGCTCAATTGATCTTTCTAGTAGTTTAAGTACATTGTGCGTTGATGTATCAATCAGTCAATCGTCATTTTTTTTATTTAAATAGATAATATGTACATTCTTATGTGAAAAATGGTAATTGTGTTTTCCAGGAAAAATAAACGCTAACAGAAATAATTACTCCAAACAATCGTTTTAGTATCAGATAATCATGTTTAGAAAAGATATTTATTTACAATGATAAATTGAAATCGTCCTTCCATAGAGTATTCAAATAATAACTTTATTTTTGATCTGTGGTGATATTTTTGAATCGTCCAGCGTGGTTTAGATGTCATCGGTGTCAAATATTTCACAGTAACCGGAAATAGAACCCATTTATTGAAGATTAAATATCATTTTGACGTGTAAAATTGTATGGACGTAACAATATTGACTGCGTTTAATTAGACGCATTTATATATTGTATACTTTCTATCGTTGGTGCTTGGTGAAATATATATTAATTTATTTTTTTATATTAGCCTTTTTTTAACTAGAATGTCAATATTGATATTAGTGTTATAATAATCACTTAACTACTTAAATTAATTATATTTTACAAAATTCAAATTCGTAAAATATAATTAAGTTCTAGTTAAAAGCGAAACCGATCGGCTAATATACAAAAATAAATTAGTGCAACCGTGCAAGTGTTTAAAATTTAATCACATAGACGCATTTCTATTAATTTCTACCGCATTTACCACGGTGAATGCTCGGGAGAGTTGTTTGGCTCAACCTGCCGCTGAATTTCACGTTAGGACATCGTGCTATCACCGTGAAGCGTGGCGCTCTTGAACTGCGCGATTCCAGTTCCAGATTCCAGATTCCAGTGAGTTACCAGCGGTGGTATTTCCAAACGGATTCGACTTAGGAGCCGTCAAGAAAAGAGCATACTCGTTCCTGAAAGGTCGGCAACGCAGCTGCGATACTCCCGATGTTGCGGGTGTTCGTGGCGGCGGTGATCACTTACCATCAGGTGACCCACTTGCCCGTTTGCCTCCTCATCTATACAAAAAAAAGAAATGTGTATCAAAAATATGATATCGATATCGTCCATTAATTGTTAAAATACAACCTCTGCGCTCCTTATAAAGAAGTTCTTTATAGACAATAACACTGACACCAACAGCATTACAGCAGAATATTGGGATAAAGTGCTGTATGTCAATAACATTACTAGCGCGAGCTAGGAATTGCGAGTGTTCTAACATTACTCGGCCTGTAGTTATCCTTGTGGCAGTCCCTACCTTCTAGCCGTAGTAGTGTCCTACTCATTTAATCCACATGACCACTGCAAACACAGAAATACCTATTAGTATTAGATGTTAGTATTTACTAAAATCTACATGGTTTAAGATGGTAGTAGTTGGCACATTTTGGTATTTTTTTATCGAATGCAGATAATTTTATACGTTTTTCTTATATTTGATATTTACCACTTTTGGTCTAGTCTGTGTAGATCACCGGTTTAATATAAGTAGTGTACACGATTACGTAGATATCTATGTAGACTTGGTCCCGGGAGTTTGCATAATAAAGTGCAAGATAAGTTATGAGAATGACAACGACGATGGTTTCGTCTGCCAAACAGCGAATTTTCCGCTAAACTACATTCCACTATTATTATGAATTGAAGTCCTCCGCCACGTTAAGTTTATATTTGTTCAAGCTAATCTCGGAAAGCAGTGTAAATAATTTACCAAAAAGAATATTATGTCCACTCGTGCCACGACCTATGCATTTGTTTGAATGTTCAGTATTTAAATGAGTAAATAGATTTACATGTTTAGTCTCATTTAATAATATAATTATTGAATGCGTTAGAAAGTGGAATAGTATTAAAATATGTCATTTACTTTACCAAATATCGTCATAAATTTTATTTACCGAGACGCCTTTAAGTGAAACACAAGTTAAAAGACTGAAAATTATTGTAAATTTAGTTAATAATAGACAACTAGAAATACTAGCTAATAATAGACAGATAAATATTTCAAAAAATATATGAACAATGTGTTACGTCTTTAAGATATCTTTTTTGCATTGATAGATGCGATAGATTGACTATTCGGTAAGGAGTTATCGTTAATTAGGCAATGGTGACGGTGTAAGGAAATCCGTCCGTATGTTGACATGTTATAAAATAATAAAAAAAACTTAATGCAACTCTTGATTTACAATGGCAATAATGTAATATGTCTCCTATTACACCGAGTTGGTGTTTGCTCCCTAACGTGACGATACTAGCTTTATTTAGAAAAAGAAATTAAATCTGGCGTTCCTGTTGTCGTACAGCGCTCCAGTGAAGTTTATTGCCAGCACCAGGGAATAAACATTACGGCATTGTGAACACAAAGCGGTACTCAATATATTGACACTAAAAATATGTTCTGCAGCTTGGTAAGATTCTGATGAACTATTCACACAAACGGCATATATTTCAGGGAAACTAGAGTTTTATCTTACTAATCATATTATTAAAATTAAGAAATTATGCGATTTACTTTAAAAAGATCCTTCCTTTGATTCCTAGTTAGCATTTTTGTTTGTTTGTACTTATTACTTAAACTTTTATGTTTGTTATTTTTATGTAAAAATATAACAAAACGCCTATATCTGTAGGTACGGTACACACTCTCTGGTATTGGGTCCCAAGATGTGACAGGTGGCAAGTCCGTCACAAAAGAGGGCACAAATACAATCGCAAGCAACGTTATATTTTTTAGATAAATCCAACCCGTAGCGATTAAAATATAAATACAATTAAAATATGGCAAAAGTAATTGAAATAAATAACTTATTTATTCTACGTCGATTAATTATTTTATATTTTAGATGCAGAGCTGGTGTTCGTCGCAGTGTTCGCTTTTAATAACAACATTAATTATTACATTGAATTAACGACTAAACTATAAACTGATTATAATACATTACAGTCGTCCTGTCGGGAACAATTAAAATAAATCATTAGTTTGACATCTATAATTCATATCATTATATTGTTAACGGGATTCGGGTAAAATATTTGTTGAAGTATTAATTTTAAACTTTACTAGATTTATTATTTAAAAGCGGCACTATTTTAGGTTTAGAATGAAGTCTAGTATTGTTTTTATCCGTATACCAAAGTGTGCCTACGTCTTCAAACTCAATTTGTTACTATATCAGAATGTAGTTTGCAAGCGTTTTAACCAGCCAATCAAATAAAGGTTAAAAAACTCATTTACATAGGCTTCAGAAATGAGATTTTATTAATAATCATTTGAACGCAGTACAAACATACACACGCACACACACAGAGGAAAAACGAAGAAAACTTGCACAAAATTAAACAAAAGTAAACAAAATACATACTATCCTACTAATATTACAAAAGCGAAAATACATCTGGACGGGTTTGGATGAAACTTTACAATAACATAGTTTATACGTGAGAATAACACATAAGGTATAATCGCTACGTTGGACAATGTTAAGTCTTTACCCAATAAGTCTCATAAGTTGACACAAAAATTTGCCCTTTGATGTCTCGAGGGCAAAGACGCAGCGAAAAGTTAATATAACTCTAAAATCTCTTACTCGAATGGCACTAAATTTATTTATCTTGAAGGTATAATCTGTTGAATCAGAAAATAATTCTCTAACATTGATAAAAGTAAAATAAAAAATGACACGTCAATACTCCGCACAACTCCTCAATAAGACCTCTGCACAAGAGAACCTGGTTGTTTTCGTCGGGTGAAATACTTTTGCAAGTTTACATGTTTTTATTCGATATATCACGATACTACTTCCATAAAATAATTTGGAACAAACCTTGTCTCCACAAGTTGTAAGTCACAATTCGTCGAAATTTATTTTCAAAGTTTGCCGTAACCGCCACTTAAAGCGAATGCTCCGACCATCTTGTTGGGTAACTAGATTACCTCTAATAGATTTTGCTGTCGTCTGTTAGTCGGTCGAGACTTCTACCTCGTTGAGGAAAAATCATTATGAAACTTTTTTATTGAAAACAAAAATACATTCTTTATTGAGCTACCGCAATCGCTTAATTATTTCACTGAACTGAAAGTATAACTTCAATATGATTTGTATAATTTATATATAACAGTAATATTTATAAATCTTTGGTAAAAGAGGCAGTTTTAAGAAACGCGATTACATGTCGTGGAACAAGACGTATGTAAGTAGGTGGTTAGTCCAACCACCAGAAAAGCCGATGAAACTGAGTGTAGAAATAAGAGGATGAAAACAGACCTTGGGTTCTTTTGTTTGAAAGTGAGAGATGACCGGGATGGCGGTAGGATAATACATCACTGTGAAGAGGTCATCAGCAGCATCGAATGGACAAAAATGTTCTAGTGTGGGGTAAATTTTATATGAAACTTCGGTTTGTTTTACCCGCAGCTTTGCTCTCGTGAACCTAACAACCCTATTCTGTTAAATTTTTCATCCACAAAATGTTTTAAAAGTTTTTAAAATAATAAGTGATGTTATTAGTAACCCCCGTGTTGGTCCGGTTGCTCTGTATAGAATACACCAAATGCCTTCCTACCAGGCAGCTCGTAAGTGGCAAGCATAGGTTAACTGGTTCACTACCAATATGATCACTGGTGGTGGAGTGTTGTTCAGTAATTCGCCCGGGTAGGGATCCACTGCCTTACCTATTCCTGCCGCCATAATGACATTGTCGTGTTCTGGTCCGGAGGGTAGGGTAGCCGGTAGACTTGCACATAAGGTTTAACACCCCGACCACAGGATATCGGCGCACATACAACATCTATGGTGTCTATGGGCCACGGTTGTCTCTTGCCATCAGGAGACCCGTGTGCCAGTTTACTGTCATTTCTCATAAAAAAATCTCGCAGATCATCGTCACCAATAGATGTAGGTGGTGATTCAAGTCTTGACTTCGGAAAATTGTTTTCTTAAAATATGTAAAAAAAATATTATAATCATGTGAAAGTAGTCAAATGAAAATCTTTATTTATTTAATTCTTTAATGTACACAAAACAACAAAACAAAACAATCGAATAAAAAAAATTAAAATATGTCAAGGGTTCCCCGTATAGTTTTGCGCGTAGCTTTCAACGAAACACATCACAGCCGGTGCCTAGGTCACCAGCTGCTAGGATGTTTTAAACGGCAAGATGAAAAACCTAAGTAACTATAGTATTGTGCTATAATATAAAATATAAAATAAAAAAAAAATACAAATAATATTACAGAAAAAAAGTACAATTATTAAAATAGAGCAACCGCGGGTATAACTGATTCAACCCCACATATGTATGTAATTTATTCTGGGGTAAGTAGTAAGTATCTGTGGCATCACCAGAGTAAATTATTTTATAGCATAGATAACTTTCAAAGAGTTTTTCCGATACTTATTGCGTAAAACCGTAATCTTTTTTAATGTAGTCGGATAAACAGTAACCCATTTATAATTTTCATATACAAGCTCTCTTCGCTTCTGTGGTGAAATGGTATAGGTGTCGCCTGTTAAGACCGTTAGCCACGTAGGGTCCCGGGTCCAATTCCCAGGTCGGGCTACTTTTCTTTGATGTTTTTCAAATTTTTCTGAGTAAGCATTACATTGCCCGTGATCGGAATGTGCGCGAAGTGGCGATAGGCTTGCCACCTATCACATCAGGACCCTAGTACCTTGGCTAATCGTGTGTTATAATATATCTACAGAACTTATGAGTCTTGGATGTACTAGCACATCTCTGCCTACCCCTTCGGAGATAATAGGCGTGAAGGTACTACTACTATAACAATTATTAAATTTCTCTATAATAAAACTGTTCGACTGTGTATTAAAATGTGTTTTTAACTCATTTAATCTAAATGACTTTACAGACTTTAAACACTTTAGCAAACATAACAAAATCACATTTGTAAGTGTACCGAGTTCTACGTTGTTGTGTTTAGCTTTTTTATAAAAATATTACTTTTGACTAGATTTTATTAAGTTACAGTGTATGTGTGTATCTACGTAAGTATCAGTGGAATCTTGCAACTCAACTTCAACAGATTAAGATCAACACTTAAATTAAACTTCTAATATTCAATATGTTGAAAAAACTATGTGCATGTGTTGGTTTTATGCAACCTATTTTTATTTCATCAGACAAAACCTTTTAGACAAATTAAATATCGAAACAACGGAGCGCCACGACGCGACGGCCATAGACAAATACTCACGTGAAGGCAGATGGGGATTTAATATCATTAGTATCTTCTCATTTCTCTACTTTTGTACATATAATTTGTTTATAACTAGCAGTTGTTTCGTCTCCATTCGCGTACGTTTTACTTTAAACAATTTTTTTAAACTAACACTTTATATGCTTATATTTACTGCTACTAAATCGAATCAAACCCGAGTCTTGTAGATAATCCATTAATGTAGGCATGTACGCCAATCAGCGACCGTTAATTTTTTAAATTACCATTTAGATATAATTAGATCAATCAGGTTAAAAATTGTTTCATTATGATATACAGTGATCGTGAATACCAAAGACATTACTATTACCACAGCTGTCTCTTGCCGATCTGAAATAAGTTTCAAATAAAAATAAATAACCTTACGTATTTTGTTAGTAAAAATACAAATTAAAAAAACATTTGTACATCTGTATCAAAAATCTACATTTGCAATAAAAATTGAATAAATAAAATTGCCTTACACGCGTATTTTGTTAGTAAAAAGTCCCCCTCTCCTCCCCGGTGTTGGTCCGGGTTCCGTTGTAGAATAGGCCAACTGCCTTCCACCCAGGCAGCTCGTAAGAGGCGAGCACAGGGT
>DVZL01004980.1:0-12437 GCA_018236625.1 Lasaia peninsularis
AAAATAATTTTAAAAAATACCAAAATATTTTTTCGTTAACCTAAATAATAAATCTTAGTTTTTTTTCGGAAATAGTAACTTTATTTTACACTAAATAAATATCTGAACGAATGCATAAATATTTGAGAAACTTCTATGTATTTGCTTAATGCACTTTTCAACCTTTTTACTTTATTAAAAAAAATACAGACAATGCATAAACGTCAATCACTACTTACACAGATGACATTGACATGTACTTATCATATATTACTAAAATCCGTAAGCAATCAATCCTTCCCACCTCTCGTATTTTTATGCGTGGGTTTCTTTTACATTTAAGTGGGAAACGATTGGGAAATAATTCTACTCTACATTATAAAAAATAATGATTTATATCATAGTCTTATTCATAGTTACGCGTGGTCTAATATAAAAATAAAAACCCTTAAGAACTACCTATCAAATTTATATATTCAAAATTTTAAAATGAATTGTTATGAATTATGATAGTACTTAGTAGTGTGTACCTTGGACATCCTGGAACCGGCGAGGTCAGCCGCCGTTAAGCATATCGAAGTTCTAAGACTCTTGTCTTCTCGGTAGTTTGGACTGCTCATCGCTTCTCGTACAACGTTTGACATCAAGGGGCACTCAAGACCTACACAAAACTTTATTAAAAAACGAAAGATTCGTGACAGAATATACAGTATATATAACTGTATTTAAATTATAATTTAAATTGAATTAGTAATTATTATATAAATTATTGCAATTTAGTCACGTCAATAAACTAAACGACGTCCTCGACTACACGAATTCAGAATGACGCTGTTGGTCTCATTAAAATATCATTACCTCATACATAAAATCCTCGTGTAATATGTTATTCCCTCGTAATAATAATAATAAAAAAATAATATCGTCACGTCCAAATCCCCAAAGAGATAGGTAGAGGCATACGAGTGCATCTCCGATTAGCCGACGATATTAGGTCCCATGATGGAACAGATGACAAGTCCGTCGCCATATCGTTAGGTTTCTGAGATAAAACTGAAAAACTCATTAGAACAAGTTGCCCTACCCGGGACCTCGTGCGTCGAAGTCGGATACCGACTATGTTCGGTACAGAGGCGATAATAATAATCTTCATCTTTACCCTGATACACTGCATTCTCAACGTATAAAGATCCTTATAGTGATGCTTGAGGAATATTTCAATGCAATATGACAACTTCCAAACGGCGACCTTTTTGCACACATACTAAAATTACTACTCATTTTTTATACAGCGAACAATCCGGTGGCTATCCTGAATGTACGCAAAAACCCTAGCCTTTAGCAGTGCCGGATTAGCCATAAAGCAGGAGGCAGCAAATGCTACGGGCCCCAACATGCCTTGGAGGGCCTCGCGCCTGTGCCCACAAAAACCCACAAATATGTAAAACATGAAATGGAAAAGCTTCGTAGCTTTTCTCAAAGTGAATTTTGGCCACACCGTAATTACATAAATATATTATTATGCTGCAAACAGGCAATACCACAATACTTACAGGCATCACGAAAAACCTTTTTGTAAATGTTCCGTTTTATTTACACCCTAAATTTCAATAGGCATTATAATTTAAGGGCCACTTTACACTTTTTTCACATTATACGGCACTGGTCTTTACAGATCATATAGCTCATCAATGAGTCGCTATTTTACTGCCAAAGTATTAGGTCATGTATGATAGTCTTCTACCCTAAAGAAAGAGACACAACAAATGCGGCTATGACATACGAATAGCTAAGGTGGTGTTTCAGGCGAGCTGTTGCACAGCTTTCTTCCACTAATGCAAAAACAAGTAGCGGTAATAATAGTTTGATACAGACATTTTTAAGTAGATATTATTTTCCTAGTTATATCGTGTTTCTATATCAGATGATATACGGTTGACTGATAGACATTTATCAGTATTTCTATGATACTACTATAACTCGTCATAGTAGTACGTGCCAGTATATTTCTAATTTTGATTTTGATAAACACAAAGGCGGTCTAACATTCAATTATTCCGCAGGTGTCGAGCTTGACGCCAGTTTTAACGCAGTCATCTCTAAAAATGGACGCCACGAGAGTTGCTATACTTGAACTTCGTTTGACCAAAATTGGATTCTGAAATTAATATTTTAATACGGTATAGAAGAGAAAATAAGTAGACGTCTTGCTCGCCACGTTCGTGTTCCGGGTATCTACGTGTTGGCGACGCTCTATGTCACATTCATTGTGTTGGATGAGAGATTTGTAATTAATCATTCATTAATTCATTAGGTTAGGTTACGTTAGTCAATAAAACCTAAGTTAATAAATATTGTGCAAATGTGATCTAAAATGTAAATCTAAAAACAAAAAATTGGAATGATAATAATAACAATACTGGACTGCGTTTTGTATAAATTATTATTATTAAAAAAGACGATTTAACATTTAGTTTATTTAAAAGGAAATATGTAATGTAGATATTCTGGGAATATGTTCTACTCCATGATGTACAGCCTGGTGACAGCTAGAGAGACAGACAGACGGACAGCGGAGTCTAAGTAGGTACTATGCCCTAAATGGAACCTGAAAAACCATGTTGGCAACAACTCACTGCGTTAGATGCATGTAAGCTAGCTCGCCACGTGATAAGCTGGCCCACAGCACCACCACTCCTCGCTATGTCGCACAATATCGCCAACGCCAAACACTGTACTGAAGGTTTGCTCATCTGGAATTTATAAATTAATTAATTTCTCTATCAACATAAGTTAATTAATCATTGTATAGGAAAAATCAGACGAAAGAAAATTTCCTAATTGTAAGACAGATGTTGTGTTGCTTGACTACCTACGTTTGTCCTCAAAAATGGAACACGACAGCAGCTAAAATGTCTGTAGAGTTAGAAGCTCTATTTACTTTAATAAGTATTTGGCTTATATTAATTCAAATATGTCCAGGGTCAATACGAGAAAAATTGTAGCACTTAGCATAGATTGGCACCATGAATTGCTTGAACTAATTTTGCTACTTTTTTTGTAACAAGGAAACGTATAATAGTCCTCTCCTGATAGTAAGAGATAACCATGGCCCTATAGACATCATAGATTTTGTAGGTGTGTCGCTGTCCCGTGGCCGGGATGCTAGGTCTGATGTGCAAGTCTAGCGGCAACCCTACCCTCCAGATTGGAGCACGACATTGTCACTTTGACGGCGATAGGATGGTCTAGTCTACACAGAGGATGCGGGAAAAATCAGCAACCAATATTATATATTACATCCTTCGCACAGTCAAAAGAAAGAAAAGGCTTTCTTCTCTTCTACCCGATGAGTGTATAGTATTTTCTGCTCAACGAAGTAAGAAAGTCGTCATTAACCATCACAGGAGAAAATTTATTACTATTCGGATTGAGGATAGAAAAAGTCAACTTCGTTAAGCGGTATATTATCAGTAAGTACATAATTTTTAACATGGGTAGTAAATTTTAACGAAATTGGGAATATTTAATGAAAGTTACTCCGTTAATAGGTTTTGCAGTTGAAACCCCAACTATAATGACAATAACTTATTTTTACAACGTAAAAAAGTCTATTATGATGTTACGCCAATACCACGGAATATTTGTTTCAAAGATAGAGCTGACTTTAGAAGATGACATAGGCATACATACATTATATATGTATGTATGTATGTATGTATGCCTTTGTCTTCTTGTTACGTTGACGTAAACATTTCAACTGTATAGATACAGCCAGACAGAAAGACAGAGTCTTATTAATAGTCCCGTTTTCACCCTTGATTTTCCGCGGGAGAGATTAATAAATTTATAACTTCCAACAAACATTCATTTTTATATATAGAAAAGTTGATGCCCAACTACAGACTTTAGTGGACCCAAAGAGGTTCATATATTAAGTCATAAAGCAAGGGCTATTTAGTAATGCTGGTAGCGCGTCCATGCCCCTAAGAGGGAAGTCACGACCGTCCCGACCGCTAATGGTTTCGGTGGAACCAACTTCATACAACGAAGTGGCACTTGATACTATTGCTCGAGCTTAGTAGCTTCCTGTGACTGTATTTAATCTATAGTTTCTCTTCTTATTATAGCTATTACAGGTTTCTAATATTGACATAGTTGAACTAGATTTTTAGCTCAGGTTGGCGACGCACTTACCATTTCAATTTGTATAGGCGGTGTGTAATATCACTACATAGTGTAAAACAATTTCACATTTACTGTTCCTATATCCCTATGTATCGCGTAGTTTTGAAGATTTAAGCATACATAGGGATATAGGGACAGAAAAAGCGACTTTGTTTTATACTATGTAGTGATAGGAGTGACAAAACAATTTTTATTATTTCCACTGCTTACAGTTACTAAGTCCAGCAGTTTGTAAACACCATTTTTCGAAATGAAATAATTTCGATATTCCTTTTTCCATACGACACCCTCCCAAATAAAGTTCAATAAGGAAATCGTCCATCTGCAAATTATAATTATATTTTTAATTGTTGTATAAGTGGTTATAGATAGATGTATGTCCTTTTACAAAAACAATTTTATTGCCAGCGGATAGTAAAAAGTTGCGGGTAGGTACTGTTAGTTTATAATATTAAATGTTATTTCTCTTTTGGAATCCGTTTAAATATTGGGATAAAAAGTAGTCTATTGCATTTAAATAAAAAAAAACATAAAAAACGTACAATAATATTGTTTCGTTACAACATAAAAGAACAAACAAATAATTCAAAAATTGTGCGAATTCTCATTTTACTCTTGGCGCAGATAAATACCATAACTTTTATAAACCATCTAAAAAAACTGAATTATAAATTAAAATAATATGGCTATCTTGTAAAATTTTCATTTTGAATTTCGAATACCGTGCCAATCCACAGACAATTAAAACAACAAATGCGTTTTATAAAAATGTATAACCGGCATAACTACCAAACGATTGTACCAAAAGTAAGATTCACTCGATTGTTGCGTGAATCTTAATGAGATGATGAGTAAGATCTTAATGAGAGTAAAAATTAATAATTTAAACATACCTATCGTTGATTATGTAATGATTTTCCAAAGAAATCAAAATTGTGTCCAACATTCTAGTGGCAAAAGTAATCATGGAATTCGGCCACTTTAGTTGCGGGTAGACACAGCACGTGAGTTTGGAGTTCATTTCCACTGAGCTCGTGAGGAGTCGCAGACATAGAGCTATTATAACTTGGCTCTTCTGCACCGGAGGATGTTTTTGTAAAAGTAATACATTGCATAAATCTGGCGAGGGAAATATAATCATTGTTTTTACCAACAGCCAACCAAGAGTACTGCACTCCAAAGATTAGAGGCCTACTATTCTACAAGCAACTATAAAAGGTGACACGGTACCTAGTCATTAAAGTAGTAAAACTTTTGCAAATACTTGCCTTCTTGACGATGTACTACCACCACCTACACACATGAGGGGTTTAACCATTAAGCTGAAGCTGTATATCACACTCCTAACGAAGATCTTGAGACAGGTCTTCGTTAGGAGTGTCTTAGTCTAAGTAATATATTTCATAGCATTAAAAACTGCTCTGACTTCACAATATTTTTCATATTACGATCTCAAAATAGCTAAATGATTTTGAATTCTAGTTTTTAAATAGGTGCAGATACCATCCATCTCTAATTAAAAATGTTAATAGAGGTTTATAAAGTGTACATGTGTATATTATCTTCAAAAAATCCATTTTAGATAATATAGAGCTGGTGAGACACACGATGATGTTGGAAAGAAAAATTAGATTACGGTACCATCAGCTAAATGGCGATATCCTATATTTCCCTCTCTGTTAAAAGCACAACTTTTCTGATCTAATAAAGTGAATACTGAAATAAGTGTGCAAATCTTAAAACCAATTTCTTAAGAAAGAAAAAAAGAAGCAAATTTGTTTTAAAAACGTTGATATTTCTAACAATGAAAGGCATTCTGTCTATTGATTGTAAGAAATACACATATGCATAGAAATTATATATAAATAGCAAAAGTGATGAGTGTAATGGGATGTAAAATCTTGTCCTTTTGTAAGTTTACCGACCAACATAACTTCAAACGAGATATTTAAATGATGGATTAAATGTGGAGTGTTCCTAGGCAAGTATGTAGAGATAGTGGTATAAGGCACTAGATACTTTCTCCCTCCCCCCCAAGACATGTGGCGTGAAGATATGCACGCATGTAACTGTTTGCCTTCCATAAATATTAGTATAAATTAAAAAAAGTGATCTCATTGCTCAGTGCAACCGAAACATTGAAGACAGTGGCAAGTACTAACGTCACAGCAAGAACGCAGACAAGGCGGTGCATACCAACTCGGTTATTAACCTTACGCTATACTTTATCAATTGTACAATAAAAACAATTCTAGTTTTTAGACTAACACGTTATATAACTGAATTTAAATAAATATATTCAGGTCAAAACGCGTAAAACACTTAGTTATACATGTACAGATACGATTGGCCGTGTGTATATAAAAAATATTTATCCCATATTATCATATAAAAAAAGCATATCTGGGGGTAGATGAAAATCGTTCCCGACTTAGCAGACGTAGAAAACTGTCACATCAGTCAAACACTGCACGAACTGAAACGTTCAAACAGTGTTCCCAACTCTCAAAAACTTTTCCCCTTTTCCCACCAAAAACCCCTAAAAACCATACAATTTCTGGGGAATTGATCTTCAAAATATTATTATTGAATGAAATAATTAATCGTTATTAACAGAACATAAAATAATTAATGGATTTGTTTTTCAAAAATGATGACAAAAAATGATTATACATGGATAGTAATTAAAGTAGTACTAATTTTTCACCTTTTAGCCGCACTACATATTTTACTATTCACTTTTACCAATCATATATTCGAAAATAATAAAAATTATTGTCATCGGCTTAGCTATTTTCCCGAATTGTTCGGGATCGGCTACCTAAGTTAGGAAGATTGGCGAAACGATAATAAATAAGTAACTTACGACGCTGCCTGATGGCCGGACGCCGACGTCGGCTAGCGCTGCCACTGTTTTTGACACCCAAACGAACCCTACCACGTAATATTACTATGTCGAGAAAACCTTTTCTACTTTACTCTATGTGGCTCAAATAACAATCAAATTGACTTACTCATTATTATAATCACACCGTGGGTGTTGAACAGGTCTTCTAACGAACTCTTCCTTTGGGGGGAATGTCTAGGGTGAAGGGACCCTTGCAAGAGCCTCAAACACCAGTACAGAACCGGCAATTCGTATGGTTGTTCCGTGTACCATTCAATATACCACATTAACCTTTTAAAATTAACCAGTTCTTTTAGTAACTTATCAATAATGATTAACCGACTTTTGACTTATTTGTATGTTTATTTCTAACGAATTACTTCGTCAATCTAATGAATTAATATGATTCTTAATTTTTATGATAGATTCTAACTCAGAGATAAATCTTAATTATGTATTTATATTATCTATTTATTTATTATAAGCACGTCAGCAAGACAAACGTTATAACATTCAAATAACAATTTACACAAGTAAAAAAAAAATTATTATTGCAGTATATTGAGTACTTATAGAAATGAGAATAAAAACATTTATTGTATTTGTTTATCAGTAAGTATATAGTTATTTGTAGTTTTACTGCTTTTAAATAATAGCATAGTCACTGTCCGACTTTTGACGCGGTTTTGGATTAGACAACTTGCTCTGTGGTTTTTTTTTCAGTTTATCTGGAACGTACGTTGTCTACTTGGATTTGTGGCCGACATGGCGACAGACTTGCCACCTGTCACGTCATAGAACCCAATATTGTCGGCTTATCGATATGAGCGTGACGACATTATTTTGTTGTTGTTTTACTTTTCTTTGAAATAATTGTTCAGATATGTACGAGTCCATAACTTGCAATTATTATACGATTAAAGCATAATTTCTATTTGCAACATTTTTCACGGTGCATCAGTGTTTACCTCTGCTTACATCTTCGGGAAAATGGACGTGATGATATTTATTTAAAAACTAGTTGTGCCCGCTTCTTCCTCTGCGTTTTTATTTAATTATTTTATTGAATACATTTCTAAAATAAAATACTAAAACAAAAAGTAGCCTAAGCCGTTCCTTATTAAATTAGCTGTCTGCCAGTGAAAGTCTCATCAAAATCGGTCCAGCCTTCCAGAAGCAGATAGAAACAGACAAAAATTCTAAAAAATATTGTTTTGGTATACGTACCTTGTAAATGTACATATGCATTTAGTAAAAAGCGGTTATTTTAATATTACATGTCTGTATGTACTACTCCAATTTTATTTATTTGTATAGATAAACGCATAAACACAGACCTTCGAATCAAGTCATAATCTGCAACAACACTTGGTGACATATGTGGTAAAGTAGACACAAGAGCTTGTAGAGAGGTTCTACGTAATTCGGCAAACAAGGACGGTGACCACCGAGCTCTTAAAACACATAGCCCTGGATCCAGTAAATACATCAAACCTAGGAGCCACAACTGGGATTCCGCCATCTGGAACAGATTGTTTTTCTTTAATTATATTACCTATAATTAGGGGCGCCAACTCCGCGGGTGCTCGGGTGCTCCAGCACCCACGAGAGATAATTAATTGGTGCCGAGCACCCACGATTATGAATATCTAAAATAATTCTCTTTCTCATCATTTAAATTTAAAAAATATAGGTAAGTCGACTCTGTCTAAAGGTTCTCTCTGTAAAGGTTCTCGCTGTCTTAAGGTTTCAGGATACATTCGTTAAAGGTTCTCAGAAATTCCCCCACTCTTTCATTCTCGAGTGACCAATCACAATTCGATCTTATAAGCTCTTCTTTTAAATTACCAACACACACATTATAATAAATTATATTTTCTAAATATCTTGTATTTCTTGTGTCTATTTATAACTGACATTAAAAGTCTATTTATACATTTTTAAAACTCGGCACTCCTTACTATAATCACCAAATTGTACCAAATACATACAGATACAGATTTGATCGCCTTGTTGGCCGAGTGCCTAGCGTACACGCCTAACCGCTCTGAATAACCGCGAGGCTTGGGTTTGATTCTCGACTGGGACAGACATTTGTGTGATGAACATAGATGTTTGTATTTCCGAATCTGGGTGTTTATTAAATTTATTCTTGTATCTATTTAAGTATTTCTATGTATTTATAACGATAAGCCTTAAAAGATAGTGACGCACCTACAACATCTATGGTGTCTCTGATTCATGGCCATTTCTTACCAACATGAGAGCCGTGTAGTTCGCTGTCGAAACTGATAATAAATAGAATATTCTAATGTTCTTAGGACTTCCACAATTTTGCATATTATTACCTGACCCGGTTAAACTGTCTGTCATTTACAGATAACAATTGTTGGTATAGGAAAAACAATAGCTCCTTGTTCCTTCCGATTTTTTCAGATTATTTTTCTATAAAAACCTTCCTCAGATTTTATCAAACACAACGGGCAAAGTTTAAGGGCAATCAGTAGAATCATTGCAACCATTCTCGTGTTCGGCGCATAGATATACATTTAGGGCCTCTCACCACTTCTGAGTAAAGTTACAAGTAAGCTAATCGGTCAGTAAACTAATGAGTATATACAGAAAACAATTTTACAAAGTCCGAAAAACGTAAAGTGGAACTAAATTATTTGATAGTTTTATCTGTCAAGTAGTACTAATCAATGAGTATATAATTGATACTTTACTCAGACTTGGTGAAACAGGCCCTTAGTGATTAATTTTAGTTATATAGATTTAAAATGTGTACATATTTTTATTATAATAATACACAAAATATGTACTAACAAAAGTATTAGAAGGAACGCTCGTCAAAAACTCCACAGATAAATGCATTAGGAATTTTTTAAACTGTACGTCCATTTGTGCCGTATTGAAGTTCACAGTCTTTGTCCAATTTTGCCTGGGAGGTATTTCGGTGACTACACACAGCGTCATTATATCTGAATAAGCAGACTTAAGTTAAAATCTAAAAGAAATATGATTAAGCAGGTTATTAGATTGGTGGTATATTAGATGATTGGTTATTAGATTAATAGGTAAGGTGGTGGTACCAATCCTGGCGAGCCACAGCGAAACTCTACTACGTGTTTTAATTTAACTAAATAAAAGTAGTCTAAGTTACTCGTTATTACTTCAGCGAAAGTCTACCAGTCTACCAGTGAAAGTTTCGTCAAAATTAGTCCAGCCGTTTCAGAGATGAGCCGGAAACAAACAGACAGACAGACAGCCAGATAGATGGACAGACAGATAGACAGACAAACAAACGATAGGACGGACGGACAGACGAATAGTGGAATCTTAGTAATTAGCATTCTGTTTTTAAGTTTCGGGTACGAAACCCAGGAAAACGTCCTTTATTACACTATTATTATAATATTATATGTAATATTTTAATATTACGTTATGAAACTCCAATTTTATTTATTTGTATAGATTTACATGTATATAGATAACTAAATACCTGGCATGAGTATATTGGAGAACGCCGTCAGACGATTTCCATAACATTTGAGCAGAGCTTGTATTATAACAGTTAGGGTGTTCCTCTGGTGACGATGCTCGCGAGCGCGGCATTCGTACCGATAGCCCCAGATAAAACATCTAAGGATAAGAAAATACTATCTCGTACCTACGTGCATACATATTGAAAGACCTTATATACAAACAAAAACAGAACAGCCATAAGTACTATGATTAGATCTCTAGAGATAGTAAGAGACAACCGCTTATAGATAACATAAATGTTGTAGGAACGTCGTTATACCATGGCCAGGGTGTAAGGCCCTAGGTTACTCTACCCTCCGAATTGGAATACGACAATGTCATTATTCTATTTATGGGATAAGACAGCGAACAGGCACACGGATCTCCTGATGGTAAGACACAACCGTGGCCTATAGACACTATAGATGTTGTAGGTGCGCCGCTTCGCTGTGGTCGGGTTGTTAAACCTTATGTGCAGGTCTACCGGTTACCCTACCCTCCGGACCGGAACACGACAACGTCACTATGGCAGCAGGAATAGGTAAGGCGGTGGATTCCTACCCGGGTGAGTTGCTGCACAGCACTCTACCTCTTTACGGATAAAGTATTGTGAGGATATGTTATTACTGGATTAAGTACATTCTTAATACTGAATAACATGACGCTTTCAGACGCAGTATAATATTCCTTTGTTTTATGATATAAGAAGGCATACAATCAAATGGATTTTCTTATTTAAGTAATATACGGCGTCAAATGATATCAAAGACGTCAATGATTGCAAACCTGACGCTGGGGTGAAAAGCCTCTCAAAATAATATCACCAGCTTCACTATCGACCAAACCGGAGTATGACACTAATGATAGAGTTGTGGTAGAGAAGTAACATAAACTTTGAAAATGCAGCAGGACTCTACTATGAGATCTCACTTTAAAGGATTAAACAATCGTTTAATCCTCTATCTCCCGTTCCTTATAATGCTGGCTGTTGAAACATATGCTCTACATCCATTTCTGATTTAGAAGCTTTTACTTCTTAAAGGCCTTCTGTGGATGACATATATGCTACTGACAACGCGTAACGGTGCTTATGTCCAGTACACAACACTAATATATTTAGCGGCCAATGAACAAACCATCAAGCGTATCAGAGCGAAACGATCTAAGCATATCCAGATTGACAACGCAATTATGCTGCGTCCTGTGAGATTTGTCTATGGCTTAGAAGGCAAAAGAGTGTTACTTATAACATATAACCTACCTACTTTATAACATATACAACGTATAACACAACTAGGGATTCCACTGGTTGAAGTTTAAAAAAAATTCTCAATTCTCTCAGTATACATGCTTCATCTCTTTCATGCTTATGATGATGTATATAATATGATTTAAGGTCCAGGTATTTTTGGCAACCCATTTTTAATATATTTTTTAATATACTAAAATTATTATAAAATAAGTTTTATTCTATTATCAGCTCGGTGAAGGTCTTAGATTCGGATCTTTTACTAATATACGACGTAATAAATTATAATAATTTTTACGCATGCCTAGAATTACACATAAATAAACATAGACGTAGGAACCTTCTAGAAAAGAGCGTACTCATTCGTAACAGATAGGATACCCATTTGCCCGTTTGCCTCCTTTTCTTTCAAAAAAACCATGTTCACCACACCAATACCTGTCGGGATTCGAAACTGAGCCTTGCAATAAGGAATATGCATGTGTTTTTTTTATTTTTTTAAACAATACTTCAAGTAATCATATAACTGAAAAAAAATATATATCACTTTCAAAATAGAGATAAATAAGCTAAAAAAAATATCTGAAGTATCATCATTTTCGGATGATT
>DVZL01004981.1:0-12436 GCA_018236625.1 Lasaia peninsularis
TTTATTTAGGTTTTGTTTGAAAACTTAGTATTAATTACATTTAAATATTTTCATCATTAACAACTTCAACATCCACAAAAAGACAATCTGTGCAGCCTGCGGATAATGACTGCGTCGTCATGTTAGTGTCGGTTTCTGTGAATTGACCTGCGAATTATTTAGCTGACCATGTCTTTCATGAGTAGGCTTTGCAGCGGTAACCGATATCGACGCGGGCGAAGCCGCGGGCGTCCGCTAGTGCATAATATAGGTATCATATTAGCGACGCACTTCTAACATCTACGATGTGTCTATTGGCCGAGGTTGTCTCTTACCATTTGGAGAGCTGTGTGCTTGTTCGTAGTCTAATTCAATAAAAAACCTGATGAATTTATGTTAACCTGCTTAAACTGTAAGTGCGTTGACATTTCTGGAACCGAAATAACAAAAAATGGCATTGGTATTACAAACGAACGTTTAGGTACTACAGCACCCCCTACCTGGTGAATTATCTGTTATCACTTATCACCGTAAAACATACCTACCCAAGGACATAATATGTGCCCATATATAGAATTAAATGTAGCCGCGACATCGTCCACGACCTTTGCGTTGGCCGGGCCGATTGATAAGTTTTTCTGTGTCTCAATCAGCAAAATAAAATATAGGTACCCCTTAGGCAATAAAATAGCAATTATAGTCTTACGAATATTTGTATAACACTATTACATTTTACTTATTTCTTGAAAGTTCTACTTACCTCCAGATTAAATTATCAAACTTAAGATGACCTATCGGTACCACCTATGCGTTCCGGTTTTCAACTTATTATAGTAGTTACCTACTTTTTTTTAATGAAGTGAAGGCAAACGGGCAAGTGGGCCATCTGATGGTGATCACCGCCAACTACGAACACTCTCAACAACAGAAGTATCACAGGTCCGTTGCCGACCTTTCAGGAATAATTATGCTCTTTTCTTGAAGGTTCCCAAGTCGTATCCGTTTGGAAATACCGCTGGTAATTCTTTCCACATAAGTGTTGCAATAGGCATTAGCAATGCCTTAGAAATCGAAGATTGAGGAGCGCCACCCATCAAGGTGGTAGGCGTGATATTTTAAACTGTCGCGATGTCCGAACGTAAAACGTATCAGTTAGAACTTAAGATACTAGACCATTTATAGTGAGAGTTATTATAGTTGTAATTTCTGAACTACACAACTTAAGACTTGGAAATAATTCTGCGCGCGCACTGCGCTTTTCTAAATTATAGCCAATTTTGGAGTTTTCGGCTTCTCCAACGGAACCTCCTCAATAGGATAGGTTGTCGTTGTTTTAGCCGAGTGAATCGATGCCGGGATACAGACAAAAAATTATCTAATATTCGAAACAAAATGAACGCCGTTGTACGGCCGCCGCCGGTAGAGAAGCGACGTATCACGTAAGGCGTTAAAAGGAGTTGACCGCCCGTTCACGACCTCGCCGCGGTTTAGTGCGGCGCGGCGGGCGGTAAAATCAAACTCATACAAATGTATGAAGCACGCCACGTAATACCACTCATAGCTTAATCGCGCGTGGTTTTCTCCAAGCGAATCGCTACAGCGGCGCGCGATGTGAGCAGCGGCGGGAACAAACGTACGGTTATAAATCGAGGCATAAATATGGACAAACAGGAATGTGAGGCGACTTTGTTTTGTAGCGATTAAAAATTGTAAAATTGATTTTTTGCAGCATATGAATTTGCCTTGGATTGCCTTCAAATTTTGCTTAGGGTCAACTCACACCAATATCGGCGAAGGGCAGCGAAGCGCAGCGTCCAGTCGGTAGAGAAGATGCGCGGATTCCCGTTACTGCTCGAGAAGTCGCGGAACTCCGCGCAACTTTAGAAATGCTCGCGCGCAACAAATGCGTGCGGGGAGCGGACGCGAGATATTACCAAATACCAGCGGCCGCTCGCGATTTCTCGGGACTTCTCGCGCAATCGCACGGCTCCGATTAAGGAATTCGGGGGAATTCTCGAGGCACTGCGGGCATCCGCACGTCTTGTTCGAAGTTCTCATGCAATAATAAATATTATAAAGATAAAAATAAAGTTGAAATTCATATGACACAGAAACTCGCTCCCCTTCGTCGCTCTTTTGGTGTGAGTTGACCCTTTGAGGGTGTAAGAGACAAAACAATTTGCTTATAACGAGTTTATTACATTAAAACTTCTTGAATGATTTCTTCGAGCCTTTCCCTTTGGAAACCTTCAATACATTGAACCTGACAGTCTTCGACAGCGGCCGGCACTCTCCAATAGTGACAATATCGCCGAGTTCAACGTCTCTGAAATACAATGTATAAATATTATTAACCTGCATTGGGTATTTAAATAGGATTTATAATATTTTTGTAGTCAGAATTTGGGTTAGGAAACACATTTATCGTCAAATAGTCTTCGGAAGACCGTCGTGTGATTATCATCATTCGTAATGCCAGACCACTCGCGCACATTGTTTGGTGATTTTCTATATTAGCTTTATATGTCAACATATTCTCGTCAATACATCCTCTAAAATATACAATATTGAAGCAATACTGCCTCAATATTGTATATTTTAGTTTCACATAAAAGGTATGGTTTGTTTATGACTGATATTAGATAGTTGCAGAAAAAAACTTTTGTCACATTTTGAATTTTAAATATTTTTGAGCAAGATAGATACCTGAAGCAAGGTGACAAATGTACAGACATATTCCTGTGTCTCTTTTCAAATCTGTTGTATTTAGGGAGATAATGTAGATAATCACGCCTGATAACGATAGTACGTTGCATTTTCATCTTTTGCACCACACCAGTCAAAATTCGTCCTCTGATGGACACATTTCCTGTGAATGGGCACTTCTTGTCGATGTATGTGCCTTCAATTGCCTGTAATTTACACCAAATATCATTGAGTTTAAGATCTTATTGATCATAAGTTATGACTATTTATTGATAATTAAGAATGCTTTTAATCATTGTAATACTAATGTATTGACATATTGGACAACAAGTAGTGACTATGTATAGTTGTAACACATATTTATATTGATAAGATAGCTAATGTTGATATGTAGCATCGGATAGCAAACCTAAACAATGTAACTAGAATAAAGTACAAAGTATTTGCATATTATGTGTTTCATGAAATTTGTATGACATTATTGTCCAATAACTTTGAATTACAATGATTATAAGCAATCATTAATTCAGAATATGGGTTAAAACACTGTCTTCTTCATATTGTAATCAGAAGACCGTCGTGTGATTATCATCATGTGAATATAATTAAATCTAATGAACATTTACTGCCTCAGACTAAATCATCATTCTTTAACAACAAAATAAAATTATGTAAACAGAATTAAAAATTTTAAGTAATTTATATTACCATTACCCAGTACTTTTTAATGCTAAGCATTTGTTATAATAAATTCTTATAAACTTCTAATATTTTAAAAAGTAGTTTGCATATATGCTGTTAATTAGATAAAACTCAAATGTTACTTATGAATTTTAAAATTCTAAGTAAGACTATTAATAATTCTAATTCCAATGCACATATTTTAGTCAGAGTCAATTAAATGATTTTCCAAACAAAAAAATATTTTGGTTATTATATATAAATGATTGAATGTGTGACCCACACCTTATAATGTATAAACCTCAACTTTTTGATAGTTATTTAAAATTATAACAAAATTAACAAATGCATTAAAAAATTACAGTGACAAATGTTGTGGCAAAGTGAACTAACAAATATTAGCCTACAACAATTAAAATAATAAATATCACCAATGAGTTTTATTAAATTACTCATTAACATTTATTTAGTATATCTTACGGACATTACAGAAAACCAGGACAGGTTCACAAACACTGGAGTCGAGCACTATAATATACAATAACCGCGAAGTAAGCCATGTACATGTTTGTATTATGGGTATTAGTCTACAATTTTAATACATAGAAACACAATAAATACCATAAATAATTTATACCAGAATAAATTTAACACGCTCAATGATAAATAAGATCTATAAATAATTTAAAGAGATAGATATATTATAACTAAATACTTATAATAAAATATGGTCATAATTATTTGTATCATAGCTTTACCATTTACCTGTTAGCACAGTTAGTAATTTTGATTTAAATAATATGTTTTGTGGTACACCAAATTACTTTAAATTAGTGTAAAGATTATTAATATAGAATATAGATAGTGTTGTTTGTCTACATGGCGGCATTGTTTGAAAAGTGCGAGGCGGCTCATAAAAGGGCAACCGAATCTAAGCCAATAATTTTAACAATATATTTAAGAATTAATGCTAATTGCATTATCATACCATTTAATGAGTAGTACAACATAAGACATGCAAACTTACCCTTCACCCTGAAACATATTAAAAATATGCAGAATCTTTTAACCCTTGGCATACATTGAACATAGATCCATAATACCCATAATGATACCATCAAGAAATAAGTTGAACAAGGCATCTTGAAGCTATTATGCTTCTCTATATGACGTTACTTTAAAATTTAAGAAATATACATAATTATATTAAAAACATAAAAAATATTATAAATATAATTATTATTAGCCTGTAGGAAATTGTAATAATTTTGAAACTATAATAAGTATTTATTATGATAAAAAAAAAAAACGGACCACCACATAAATTTTATTAAAAGAATATAAATATTGAGGGTTGTTTAAAGAATTGTTTTTTAATAACTAGATATTCAAGTCAAAAATAAAATTAATATACTATATATTTAAAAATTAGTTAAGGCAATTAGTGTAACACTAGATATACCTTTATTTATATAATTATTAAATAAAATTTACTAAAATTAAATAATTTTCTAAATAGTTAAAAATTTAATCCCGATGGTGTCATTAAAACCCTCTAGCATTAGCGATACCATTAGCATGAAGCCACCACCGAACTGTCACCGAGCTCAAAAATCAACAAAAATCAGACCTCACGTGGAGTCTTGAAACCTAAGCCAACATTTTTGCTGTGCCGCATGTCCTTCCGTTTCATCCCCCCCTTCCGGTTAAGGAAAACCGTGGATTGCTTTTGAAACGCTTTCTCTGTCTACGAAAAAAACACACATTAATATCACACTGCATGCGTTACCTCTCGTGGTGTTTTGAAACCAAGTCCCACGTCTTTGTGGTATCTCAATGGTTTCCGGCTCCTTTTCACACCGATACCCTTCTTACGGTTTAAGAAGACCGTTGGTTGCTTTTGAAACGAACGCTCAGTCTGCAATTCATCATAAATATTAAATAAATAATACAAAACAATATTTTAAATGTGTAGTTATTCCTTTGCCCTTGAATTAGAATATACATAACCTCCGGCCTGGCTGCTCCTCACAATAAAGTAACAGGAACGGGCACTGATATAATAGGTAGAATAAGTGAGGTAGAAGGCCGTCTCTGCAAGATTAGCCTCGAACTCCATGTTCAAAAACTTTTTATATCACTGCTGTCGAATATCGATTTTAATTGCAACAAATTCTTAATAAATTATAAAAACCTAACCTATGTGATAATATAGCACTCAAAACAAAATTGCACTCATAGAAATATAACAGCAACATTCTCAAAATATATTTAATTTATGTTGTTAAACTAGTGTATTTTATAAGGAAGATAATTATTTATTAAAGAAAATCGACACATCACTAAGTAACCCCCACGTGGATGTTCCTGTGTACATCAGTTATTGCTGAAAATTTACATGAAATAAATGAAGGTGTTAAAACTTAATGTTATTAAATGATATTAGAAGATTTATAGCATTTATATCAGTGAAAAAATATTAATTTTTAAATTAAATTCAATACACACCTGATCCGCCATTTTGCTTGACAAATGAAAAGAACTAATGTTGCCAATGCTCGTATGTTTTCTAATTTTACATAATAGTGTTCAAAAATTATTTAAGCAAATTCCCAAAAAAATTAATCAATTTAATTGTTACAGTGAAAATTACTATGTTACTTTTGAAATCAAATTTGAATTAAAGCTAAACCCATTGACTAAACAACATCGAACAAAAATTTTCTTCTTTAATTATCCTAAGGATGTACCTAATATATTACTACACTATGTTCCAATTTCTTATATTTTGTAATATTAAATAATTTATGATTCATTTTTAGTAAATGGTATGGATTACTAACAATATATGTAATATTATGATTAATTAGTGATTATCGGTTTCTTTACTTAATATTTGCAATAATGGATTTGTATAGCTAATACCTTAGATAATTTAAAACAGGATAAGCCTTACGAACGCATTCCCTTCTACCGAGGTATGATATCATATGATCTAACGCGTTTATAAAAACTGTTCGCGTAATCGATTTAAACCCATAAATGACTCGGTGAAGCATCGAAAGGACGTCCGTGAGCGCTTCGTTAAAAATGCCATTTTGAGCAATAAACTCGTGTAAAAAAAGATCAAACACTTCAAATCTACAAAAATATGAAGTTACCTTTCTATTTTCAGCATTTTTTTATTTTACTAACGTAATATTACAATTTAATGACATTTCAAAAATATCGATGTAGTATCGATTTACATCGAGTTTAAAACAATAATCGAGTCACCTGTATATAAACCGATTTCTTTCAATTTCAATCTATTTTGTGCCTTATCGTTCTGTAATATGATCAATGCTCAAAAAATAAAAATTCAACCATAAGACATTTTTCTTGTAATACTCTTGACAAGAATCTAGCAAATGTATAGTTTACCAATTGAATACTTTAATTACACGTCTTAAGATTCAAATTCAAATAATGAAGTTATGATAATTCTAACGCGGAACTTTTGTCTTTATTTCTTGAACAATAGAGTATAATCTAGTAAATCCCTAAAGAAAATCACACATTTATCCTTCCCTTTGTATTAATGTCTTATTACCTTATTATTAACATTTGTTTAAGTAGTAGTGCAAAAAAATAAGGTACACTACCTTATTTTTTCTAACTATTATTTATAGCATACAGCAGTCCCCTTAGAACGTGCACTATCGTCTCGGCGCGATCACGTCGTTTTGCGCGATTAGAAATGTCAAAGTCAAAAATTTGTACTAGGATTTTTGAGTTTGACATTTCCCTGGAAATTAATTTCTTCACTCAAAATTTTCAATAGTTTTGACAATGTTGGAATCTGTTTCTTCACTGAATAAAATTCATGAATTTTCTGTCTTATTATACCAATTACCAAATTAGTACACCAATATCAAAATCATCAACTTCTACTTTCCCAGTTTCCTATTGCTATGCTTGCTAGGAGTCGAAATTTTAGTATTGCTTACTTCAGCTCGTTTCTCTTCATTCATTAATTACAAAAGCACATTTTTTAAAGTAAGAACCGGTGGGACTTTTTTTCATTAACTAGCAATACTAAGCTGTAGCAGTCACTAACGCGCTCAGTCACTTTTTCAAATGGTATTTTCGGAGACCGAAGGCGTTTTTATTCTTTCATAAAAGCTAAAACTTTAAAAATAATAGATGACGCATCACTTTTTACCGGTTTCAGCATGATAATGATACTTTTGACTATAAAATAAGAGCGCAATACTCGAGTTCGAGGAATTCCTCAGTGCTCAAGGTAGGTCGCGACGTACCTACCTTGAGTTTTGACAGTTCCTCCCTCAACGCACCTCGACTCGAAAGAGAAATCTTCTCAAGTCGAGGATGTTTTTAGCAACTATGAATACCATTTTGCTCGAGTGCGGTTGAGTCGAGTGGAGGAAACGTTGAGGAAACAACTAGAATACGGGTGTAAAAACACATAGAGCACTCGCACTTCAAAAACTGACAGCGAAAGACATTTCATAAAATGACGTCTGTAGATCCAATTTTGGCTACTGAACAGATAAGTTGGTGGCACTGTAAGCGTGGAATATAGAGAAAAGAAAGACTACCGTTCAAGGGCGCTGTTTGTTAAGCTGAAAAAATTTCGCTTTGGATACCAACATTTTAGCTTAAATTATTGCTTATTTATTATCATTATCACATGTTGTGAAAGGGGGTTAGACGGAAAAAATTCTTACGAAAAGTTGTAACGACACTTTTTGCTATAGTAAGCTGTGCGGCGTGTGTATGTTTCTCTGTCGTCTGCAAGCCAGATATTATCATTTCTATTTCGCATTGAACAGTGTGGTTTCGTGACGATTATTTTTGTTGAGCATATGTAGGTTTTTTATACATAATAAATAATATTTATATTAATTTATTATTTTAACAATTACAATTAAGTTGAAATTAATAATAGCCTGGAAATTATTACAGTATCTAATCTCGTAGTAGGAAAATACGAAATGCAAAATAACTTATATCCAAAGCAATAAGCATTAAAAAAATCAAAAGCTAACATAATCTGTGCTTGATTCTGATTGGATAGTGTCTAATATTGTTCGTTGAAAAGTTCAATGCAACCGATTCCGTTCAAACGCTTTACCGTTTGAAATCCTCTTTGTGAATTTGTCAACAATCATCAAGACTTTATAATATTGTTATTTTATTACAATTTTTATTTTAAGCTAGTTTATAATGACATCGGTCAAAGAAGATGAAAAGAAAGAAATCCCTGAAATCATCCACGATCCTCAAACAAACAGTACTTATCAAAGGTTACGATTTTTTGGAAAGGTAAGTGTTTCTTTAATAATTTCAGTTTATATAATTACTTGGTCATTTAAGTTCTTTAAATACTGTTGTTTTGATATTATTTATTTTCATTTTTATTTTTTAAAAGTACCTATCCGTTAAGTTACTTTGAAATTATATTCAGCATCGTTACAAATGACGCGGCCATGCTACACTTACATATATTGACAAAATAACAGTATTTACTGTTTAATTTGTGGATGCCTAAATTACAAGAATTGATTTGTATGTTAAGTTATATTTTAACACTGGTTATCAGAATTCTATTGCAGCTAAAAAAATTAATCGTAACACAACAAATTTACGTTAGTGCGCAGTACACCTGTTGATCTGGTAAATGGTGACTGAAAAACTCTTTAATACTCCAAATATATCAAATATTAGTATCAAATGAGTATAAAGAACATGCACTCTGAATATACTTAAATGAGTTTTACAATCATTAGTAATGCATGGATATCATAAAATAGTTTTTAATATTTAATACATTCTACATATAGGATAGATATATCAATATCCTTGTAAAACTAGCAAAGAGTACTGAGTGACATGTATATTGTTACTAGATTTACTAGATTCTTACATATTCATTATGTTCATCATGTAATCACCACTCACAAAATTAGCCATTAGGCAACCTTATTACATTTACTGAAGCAGACTGGACTTAGAAATATGTTGAGCTTTTTATCTTTGTTCTCTTTTATTTTTACGTAATACATCAAAATAGACATCAGAAATGTTCACCTTTGATGCATAGTTTTGTATTTATCAGTGTTTGAATAATACTTCCAGGCAAAGACATTCCTACTCACCAATTCAGGTGTAGATAAAGTTTCTACAGATGATATTATGTATCTTCAACATGGCATAATTTCAACACTTAACATTGTAATCGTTTTGAATACATATAAATGCTGTTGATGTGATAAAAAAGAAAAAATCTTATATGAAAGTAAGCGTTTCATGTGTATGTAAGGAGAAAGAAACCAATAGGTAATACCTAAATAGAGATAAAAAATTCCATATCTAAATAAAATAATGTTTTATATAGATATTGGAACCTTGGAATTTTCTATGTGATTATAAATTGTCCAGTAATATTTTCATGAATTCAATAACATATCAATAAGTTATTTTTTTGAAGAATAGGTACCCAGACGCTAGAACTAGTTGTTAAATATAATAACATTTAATTTCACATAGATCACACAAGTGATACTGTGCCTATCTAATATTTCTATAATGAATTTATCAATAATAATTAATCAATTTTCAATGCAAATTGTGATTGGTAGACCTTGGTAGATCAACATAAGTCACCTGATTTTCTTAGCTGATATCAAAGTAAGTAGGCTATAATGCCACAAAAATTATATGCCAAGTTTTATAGGGATACTGTGCAAAATAGTTGTCTTACAACCTGGTCAGAGTTGGAGGCATGGAAGAAATAGAGTGTGAGACATTGTGATGACCAAGAAGAAATTTGTTAAGGAACTTGCACATAAGGACTAATAGCTTGAACAGTGACACACATACATCTATGGTGTCTACAGGCCTCGGTCGTCTCTTACCATTAGGAGACCCGTGTTCTTGTTCACTGTCTTATCCCATAACAAAAAGTTATTTATCTTAGTCTAATAATTGGTGCTTGGGGAAATATCAACACACTCATTATCTTTAAACAATAATTCAAGCACTATGTACTAGAATCAATATTAAGTAAATTCTTTCATCCTCTTAAATCATTCATAATTTCATTCTAGCAATATTATGTTTTTGTTAATGTATAAAGATACCTATTAGATTTTTTTTACTTAACAGATAAATTTAAAAACATTGTTACCTATTTTATCCATTAATACTTGTTTAATACATGAAATACAAAAAATATCAACTAAGAAAATGTACTATGTGCTACTTATACTTTAATCATTTACACTTTGAATTTTAGGGTGGCTTTGCAAAATGCTACGAAATCCAGGATATCGCCACAAATCAAATTTATGCTGGAAAGATAGTATCAAAGAAACTCATGATGAAGTCCAGCCAAAAGGAGAAAATGGCTCAGGAGATTTCTATACATCGGTCTTTGCAACATAAACATGTAGTGGGGTTCCATAGTTTCTTTGAAGATTCTCTCAATATTTACATAATTTTGGAATTGTGTAAACGAAGGGTCAGTATTTTTAACAATATTTAATTAATATTATTTATTTTACAAAAGTAAACATAAAAATAATACCAATAAATGAGAAAGGCTGCTACAATTATAAAGCTTATTCAAAGCTATTTGAAACTCTAAAATTAATTATAGCTAACAACATCCTAACCAGCCTATTTGTTTTACTTCAAAATTAAGTTTACCTTTCAAAATTACCTTTGTGACTTCCTCTAACTCGACAAAACTGTAAAATTATTAGTGTTAATAATAATAAATCAATAAAAAAGATATTTTCTAAAAGTTTTAATTAGTAATTAAATAAAATATCAAGGATCATGCATACACATAAATGATCATACCATTTACAGTCTATGATGGAACTTCACAAACGCAGAAAAGCAATCACAGAGCCTGAGACAAGATTCTACATGCGTCAAATACTTTTGGGTGTCCAGTACTTACACCGGAACCGTATTATACATAGAGATCTGAAGCTGGGAAACTTGTTTCTTGATGACGACCTTCATGTTAAGATTGGAGATTTTGGTCTTGCTGCTAAAATTGAATATGAAGGTATGACTTGCAGAAGTTTAATATGATATTGTTAATTTAGCTACATTTTAAAAAACTTTAAAGAAAAACAGGTTACGCAACAGACAAGGTGAAAAAAAATAAAGTGACTAAACTCATAACAAATCACAAAAATCAATTCAACTAAATTATTAACTTGCTAGACTTAAGATACTTAAAATAATGTAAGATAGATTTTAATAGTCATCTAGACTCAGAGGGACACAAATCATTGCTCATCACACAGATTTAGGTCTGAAAGATCTGACTGAACCTTGTTGAAGGTGTCTTTCTGGATGTGAGCTAACTGCTAAATCAACAAGGCTAATAGTAACAATTCTAATTAAGAAATAGATCCCCAAATGTACACTAGGTTTTTATATTTCAATATTTTTTATTTCATAAATATGGTTTCACCATAATAAATAAAGGTTTCACCATTCAAAAATAGACCATCTGTATCCCTGCCAGGAACCACGAAAGAGGAGAGCATAGGTTACCAAGGTCATTACCAACATGATCACTGGTGGTAGAGTACTATACAGTTACTTGCCCAGGTAGGGATCCACAATCCTACCTATTCCCGCCATAATTACATAGTCATGAAACACATTATTTTAAATAACAGTAAGTATTTATTTTAAATTAACAAATATTGTAGGAGAGAGAAAGAAGACTTTGTGTGGTACACCTAATTATATAGCACCAGAAATATTGACCAAACAAGGACATTCATTCGAAGTGGACATATGGAGCTTGGGCTGCATCATGTATACCCTGCTTGTTGGCAAACCACCTTTTGAGACGTCTACACTTAGAGACACATACAAGAGGATAAAACAATGTGAATACAGGTAAAGAACTGTCACACTGTCCATGGATAAGTTTCATACAGAGATGTGTCCATGGACATTTCTGCCGTAGTAATCGAGAGGGCAGTAAGTCACAGATGGCCGTTTTTTTATTATTGTTGATTCGGAATGTACGTCA